>CM024714.1:26083545-26093545 GCA_014182895.1 Angophora floribunda
TTTAGGGTTTAGGGTTTAGGGTTTAGGGTTTAGGGTTTAGGGTTTAGGGTTTAGGGTTTAGGGTTTAGGGTTTAGGGTTTAGGGTTTAGGGTTTAGGGTTTAGGGTTTAGGGTTTAGGGTTTAGGGTTTAGGGTTTAGGGTTTAGGGTTTAGGGTTTAGGGTTTAGGGTTTAGGGTTTAGGGTTTAGGGTTTAGGGTTTAGGGTTTAGGGTTTAGGGTTTAGGGTTTAGGGTTTAGGGTTTAGGGTTTAGGGTTTAGGGTTTAGGGTTTAGGGTTTAGGGTTTAGGGTTTAGGGTTTAGGGTTTAGGGTTTAGGGTTTAGGGTTTAGGGTTTAGGGTTTAGGGTTTAGGGTTTAGGGTTTAGGGTTTAGGGTTTAGGGTTTAGGGTTTAGGGTTTAGGGTTTAGGGTTTAGGGTTTAGGGTTTAGGGTTTAGGGTTTAGGGTTTAGGGTTTAGGGTTTAGGGTTTTTAGGGTTTAGGGTTTAGGGTTTAGGGTTTAGGGTTTAGGGTTTAGGGTTTAGGGTTTAGGGTTTAGGGTTTAGGGTTTAGGGTTTAGGGTTTAGGGTTTAGGGTTTAGGGTTTAGGGTTTAGGGTTTAGGGTTTAGGGTTTAGGGTTTAGGGTTTAGGGTTTAGGGTTTAGGGTTTAGGGTTTAGGGTTTAGGGTTTAGGGTTTAGGGTTTAGGGTTTAGGGTTTAGGGTTTAGGGTTTAGGGTTTAGGGTTTAGGGTTTAGGGTTTAGGGTTTAGGGTTTAGGGTTTAGGGTTTAGGGTTTAGGGTTTAGGGTTTAGGGTTTAGGGTTTAGGGTTTAGGGTTTAGGGTTTAGGGTTTAGGGTTTAGGGTTTAGGGTTTAGGGTTTAGGGTTTAGGGTTTAGGGTTTAGGGTTTAGGGTTTAGGGTTTAGGGTTTAGGGTTTAGGGTTTAGGGTTTAGGGTTTAGGGTTTAGGGTTTAGGGTTTAGGGTTTAGGGTTTAGGGTTTAGGGTTTAGGGTTTAGGGTTTAGGGTTTAGGGTTTAGGGTTTAGGGTTTAGGGTTTAGGGTTTAGGGTTTAGGGTTTAGGGTTTAGGGTTTAGGGTTTAGGGTTTAGGGTTTAGGGTTTAGGGTTTAGGGTTTAGGGTTTAGGGTTTAGGGTTTAGGGTTTAGGGTTTAGGGTTTAGGGTTTAGGGTTTAGGGTTTAGGGTTTAGGGTTTAGGGTTTAGGGTTTAGGGTTTAGGGTTTAGGGTTTAGGGTTTAGGGTTTAGGGTTTAGGGTTTAGGGTTTAGGGTTTAGGGTTTAGGGTTTAGGGTTTAGGGTTTAGGGTTTAGGGTTTAGGGTTTAGGGTTTAGGGTTTAGGGTTTAGGGTTTAGGGTTTAGGGTTTAGGGTTTAGGGTTTAGGGTTTAGGGTTTAGGGTTTAGGGTTTAGGGTTTAGGGTTTAGGGTTTAGGGTTTAGGGTTTAGGGTTTAGGGTTTAGGGTTTAGGGTTTAGGGTTTAGGGTTTAGGGTTTAGGGTTTAGGGTTTAGGGTTTAGGGTTTAGGGTTTAGGGTTTAGGGTTTAGGGTTTAGGGTTTAGGGTTTAGGGTTTAGGGTTTAGGGTTTAGGGTTTAGGGTTTAGGGTTTAGGGTTTAGGGTTTAGGGTTTAGGGTTTAGGGTTTAGGGTTTAGGGTTTAGGGTTTAGGGTTTAGGGTTTAGGGTTTAGGGTTTAGGGTTTAGGGTTTAGGGTTTAGGGTTTAGGGTTTAGGGTTTAGGGTTTAGGGTTTAGGGTTTAGGGTTTAGGGTTTAGGGTTTAGGGTTTAGGGTTTAGGGTTTAGGGTTTAGGGTTTAGGGTTTAGGGTTTAGGGTTTAGGGTTTAGGGTTTAGGGTTTAGGGTTTAGGGTTTAGGGTTTAGGGTTTAGGGTTTAGGGTTTAGGGTTTAGGGTTTAGGGTTTAGGGTTTAGGGTTTAGGGTTTAGGGTTTAGGGTTTAGGGTTTAGGGTTTAGGGTTTAGGGTTTAGGGTTTAGGGTTTAGGGTTTAGGGTTTAGGGTTTAGGGTTTAGGGTTTAGGGTTTAGGGTTTAGGGTTTAGGGTTTAGGGTTTAGGGTTTAGGGTTTAGGGTTTAGGGTTTAGGGTTTAGGGTTTAGGGTTTAGGGTTTAGGGTTTAGGGTTTAGGGTTTAGGGTTTAGGGTTTAGGGTTTAGGGTTTAGGGTTTAGGGTTTAGGGTTTAGGGTTTAGGGTTTAGGGTTTAGGGTTTAGGGTTTAGGGTTTAGGGTTTAGGGTTTAGGGTTTAGGGTTTAGGGTTTAGGGTTTTTAGGGTTTAGGGTTTAGGGTTTAGGGTTTAGGGTTTAGGGTTTAGGGTTTAGGGTTTAGGGTTTAGGGTTTAGGGTTTAGGGTTTAGGGTTTAGGGTTTAGGGTTTAGGGTTTAGGGTTTAGGGTTTAGGGTTTAGGGTTTAGGGTTTAGGGTTTAGGGTTTAGGGTTTAGGGTTTAGGGTTTAGGGTTTAGGGTTTAGGGTTTAGGGTTTAGGGTTTAGGGTTTAGGGTTTAGGGTTTAGGGTTTAGGGTTTAGGGTTTAGGGTTTAGGGTTTAGGGTTTAGGGTTTAGGGTTTAGGGTTTAGGGTTTAGGGTTTAGGGTTTAGGGTTTAGGGTTTAGGGTTTAGGGTTTAGGGTTTAGGGTTTAGGGTTTAGGGTTTAGGGTTTAGGGTTTAGGGTTTAGGGTTTAGGGTTTAGGGTTTAGGGTTTAGGGTTTAGGGTTTAGGGTTTAGGGTTTAGGGTTTAGGGTTTAGGGTTTAGGGTTTAGGGTTTAGGGTTTAGGGTTTAGGGTTTAGGGTTTAGGGTTTAGGGTTTAGGGTTTAGGGTTTAGGGTTTAGGGTTTAGGGTTTAGGGTTTAGGGTTTAGGGTTTAGGGTTTAGGGTTTAGGGTTTAGGGTTTAGGGTTTAGGGTTTAGGGTTTAGGGTTTAGGGTTTAGGGTTTAGGGTTTAGGGTTTAGGGTTTAGGGTTTAGGGTTTAGGGTTTAGGGTTTAGGGTTTAGGGTTTAGGGTTTAGGGTTTAGGGTTTTTAGGGTTTAGGGTTTAGGGTTTAGGGTTTAGGGTTTAGGGTTTAGGGTTTAGGGTTTAGGGTTTAGGGTTTAGGGTTTAGGGTTTAGGGTTTAGGGTTTAGGGTTTAGGGTTTAGGGTTTAGGGTTTAGGGTTTAGGGTTTAGGGTTTAGGGTTTAGGGTTTAGGGTTTAGGGTTTAGGGTTTAGGGTTTAGGGTTTAGGGTTTAGGGTTTAGGGTTTAGGGTTTAGGGTTTAGGGTTTAGGGTTTAGGGTTTAGGGTTTAGGGTTTAGGGTTTAGGGTTTAGGGTTTAGGGTTTAGGGTTTAGGGTTTAGGGTTTAGGGTTTAGGGTTTAGGGTTTAGGGTTTAGGGTTTAGGGTTTAGGGTTTAGGGTTTAGGGTTTAGGGTTTTTAGGGTTTAGGGTTTAGGGTTTAGGGTTTAGGGTTTAGGGTTTAGGGTTTAGGGTTTAGGGTTTAGGGTTTTTAGGGTTTAGGGTTTAGGGTTTAGGGTTTAGGGTTTAGGGTTTAGGGTTTAGGGTTTAGGGTTTAGGGTTTAGGGTTTAGGGTTTAGGGTTTAGGGTTTAGGGTTTAGGGTTTAGGGTTTAGGGTTTAGGGTTTAGGGTTTAGGGTTTAGGGTTTAGGGTTTAGGGTTTAGGGTTTAGGGTTTAGGGTTTAGGGTTTAGGGTTTAGGGTTTAGGGTTTAGGGTTTAGGGTTTAGGGTTTAGGGTTTAGGGTTTAGGGTTTAGGGTTTAGGGTTTAGGGTTTAGGGTTTAGGGTTTAGGGTTTAGGGTTTAGGGTTTAGGGTTTAGGGTTTAGGGTTTAGGGTTTAGGGTTTAGGGTTTAGGGTTTAGGGTTTAGGGTTTAGGGTTTAGGGTTTAGGGTTTAGGGTTTAGGGTTTAGGGTTTAGGGTTTAGGGTTTAGGGTTTAGGGTTTAGGGTTTAGGGTTTAGGGTTTAGGGTTTAGGGTTTAGGGTTTAGGGTTTAGGGTTTAGGGTTTAGGGTTTAGGGTTTAGGGTTTAGGGTTTAGGGTTTAGGGTTTAGGGTTTAGGGTTTAGGGTTTAGGGTTTAGGGTTTAGGGTTTAGGGTTTAGGGTTTAGGGTTTAGGGTTTAGGGTTTAGGGTTTAGGGTTTAGGGTTTAGGGTTTAGGGTTTAGGGTTTAGGGTTTAGGGTTTAGGGTTTAGGGTTTAGGGTTTAGGGTTTAGGGTTTAGGGTTTAGGGTTTAGGGTTTAGGGTTTAGGGTTTAGGGTTTAGGGTTTAGGGTTTAGGGTTTAGGGTTTAGGGTTTAGGGTTTAGGGTTTAGGGTTTAGGGTTTAGGGTTTAGGGTTTAGGGTTTAGGGTTTAGGGTTTAGGGTTTAGGGTTTAGGGTTTAGGGTTTAGGGTTTAGGGTTTAGGGTTTAGGGTTTAGGGTTTAGGGTTTAGGGTTTAGGGTTTAGGGTTTAGGGTTTAGGGTTTAGGGTTTAGGGTTTAGGGTTTAGGGTTTAGGGTTTAGGGTTTAGGGTTTAGGGTTTAGGGTTTAGGGTTTAGGGTTTAGGGTTTAGGGTTTAGGGTTTAGGGTTTAGGGTTTAGGGTTTAGGGTTTAGGGTTTAGGGTTTAGGGTTTAGGGTTTAGGGTTTAGGGTTTAGGGTTTAGGGTTTAGGGTTTAGGGTTTAGGGTTTAGGGTTTAGGGTTTAGGGTTTAGGGTTTAGGGTTTAGGGTTTAGGGTTTAGGGTTTAGGGTTTAGGGTTTAGGGTTTAGGGTTTAGGGTTTAGGGTTTAGGGTTTAGGGTTTAGGGTTTAGGGTTTAGGGTTTAGGGTTTAGGGTTTAGGGTTTAGGGTTTAGGGTTTAGGGTTTAGGGTTTAGGGTTTAGGGTTTAGGGTTTAGGGTTTAGGGTTTAGGGTTTAGGGTTTAGGGTTTAGGGTTTAGGGTTTAGGGTTTAGGGTTTAGGGTTTAGGGTTTAGGGTTTAGGGTTTAGGGTTTAGGGTTTAGGGTTTAGGGTTTAGGGTTTAGGGTTTAGGGTTTAGGGTTTAGGGTTTAGGGTTTAGGGTTTAGGGTTTAGGGTTTAGGGTTTAGGGTTTAGGGTTTAGGGTTTAGGGTTTAGGGTTTAGGGTTTAGGGTTTAGGGTTTAGGGTTTAGGGTTTAGGGTTTAGGGTTTAGGGTTTAGGGTTTAGGGTTTAGGGTTTAGGGTTTAGGGTTTAGGGTTTAGGGTTTAGGGTTTAGGGTTTAGGGTTTAGGGTTTAGGGTTTAGGGTTTAGGGTTTAGGGTTTAGGGTTTAGGGTTTAGGGTTTAGGGTTTAGGGTTTAGGGTTTAGGGTTTAGGGTTTAGGGTTTAGGGTTTAGGGTTTAGGGTTTAGGGTTTAGGGTTTAGGGTTTAGGGTTTAGGGTTTAGGGTTTAGGGTTTAGGGTTTAGGGTTTAGGGTTTAGGGTTTAGGGTTTAGGGTTTAGGGTTTAGGGTTTAGGGTTTAGGGTTTAGGGTTTAGGGTTTAGGGTTTAGGGTTTAGGGTTTAGGGTTTAGGGTTTAGGGTTTAGGGTTTAGGGTTTAGGGTTTAGGGTTTAGGGTTTAGGGTTTAGGGTTTAGGGTTTAGGGTTTAGGGTTTAGGGTTTAGGGTTTAGGGTTTAGGGTTTAGGGTTTAGGGTTTAGGGTTTAGGGTTTAGGGTTTAGGGTTTAGGGTTTAGGGTTTAGGGTTTAGGGTTTAGGGTTTAGGGTTTAGGGTTTAGGGTTTAGGGTTTAGGGTTTAGGGTTTAGGGTTTAGGGTTTAGGGTTTAGGGTTTAGGGTTTAGGGTTTAGGGTTTAGGGTTTAGGGTTTAGGGTTTAGGGTTTAGGGTTTAGGGTTTAGGGTTTAGGGTTTAGGGTTTAGGGTTTAGGGTTTAGGGTTTAGGGTTTAGGGTTTAGGGTTTAGGGTTTAGGGTTTAGGGTTTAGGGTTTAGGGTTTAGGGTTTAGGGTTTAGGGTTTAGGGTTTAGGGTTTAGGGTTTAGGGTTTAGGGTTTAGGGTTTAGGGTTTAGGGTTTAGGGTTTAGGGTTTAGGGTTTAGGGTTTAGGGTTTAGGGTTTAGGGTTTAGGGTTTAGGGTTTAGGGTTTAGGGTTTAGGGTTTAGGGTTTAGGGTTTAGGGTTTAGGGTTTAGGGTTTAGGGTTTAGGGTTTAGGGTTTAGGGTTTAGGGTTTAGGGTTTAGGGTTTAGGGTTTAGGGTTTAGGGTTTAGGGTTTAGGGTTTAGGGTTTAGGGTTTAGGGTTTAGGGTTTAGGGTTTAGGGTTTAGGGTTTAGGGTTTAGGGTTTAGGGTTTAGGGTTTAGGGTTTAGGGTTTAGGGTTTAGGGTTTAGGGTTTAGGGTTTAGGGTTTAGGGTTTAGGGTTTAGGGTTTAGGGTTTAGGGTTTAGGGTTTAGGGTTTAGGGTTTAGGGTTTAGGGTTTAGGGTTTAGGGTTTAGGGTTTAGGGTTTAGGGTTTAGGGTTTAGGGTTTAGGGTTTAGGGTTTAGGGTTTAGGGTTTAGGGTTTAGGGTTTAGGGTTTAGGGTTTAGGGTTTAGGGTTTAGGGTTTAGGGTTTAGGGTTTAGGGTTTAGGGTTTAGGGTTTAGGGTTTAGGGTTTAGGGTTTAGGGTTTAGGGTTTAGGGTTTAGGGTTTAGGGTTTAGGGTTTAGGGTTTAGGGTTTAGGGTTTAGGGTTTAGGGTTTAGGGTTTAGGGTTTAGGGTTTAGGGTTTAGGGTTTAGGGTTTAGGGTTTAGGGTTTAGGGTTTAGGGTTTAGGGTTTAGGGTTTAGGGTTTAGGGTTTAGGGTTTAGGGTTTAGGGTTTAGGGTTTAGGGTTTAGGGTTTAGGGTTTAGGGTTTAGGGTTTAGGGTTTAGGGTTTAGGGTTTAGGGTTTAGGGTTTAGGGTTTAGGGTTTAGGGTTTAGGGTTTAGGGTTTAGGGTTTAGGGTTTAGGGTTTAGGGTTTAGGGTTTAGGGTTTAGGGTTTAGGGTTTAGGGTTTAGGGTTTAGGGTTTAGGGTTTAGGGTTTAGGGTTTAGGGTTTAGGGTTTAGGGTTTAGGGTTTAGGGTTTAGGGTTTAGGGTTTAGGGTTTAGGGTTTAGGGTTTAGGGTTTAGGGTTTAGGGTTTAGGGTTTAGGGTTTAGGGTTTAGGGTTTAGGGTTTAGGGTTTAGGGTTTAGGGTTTAGGGTTTAGGGTTTAGGGTTTAGGGTTTAGGGTTTAGGGTTTAGGGTTTAGGGTTTAGGGTTTAGGGTTTAGGGTTTAGGGTTTAGGGTTTAGGGTTTAGGGTTTAGGGTTTAGGGTTTAGGGTTTAGGGTTTAGGGTTTAGGGTTTAGGGTTTAGGGTTTAGGGTTTAGGGTTTAGGGTTTAGGGTTTAGGGTTTAGGGTTTAGGGTTTAGGGTTTAGGGTTTAGGGTTTAGGGTTTAGGGTTTAGGGTTTAGGGTTTAGGGTTTAGGGTTTAGGGTTTAGGGTTTAGGGTTTAGGGTTTAGGGTTTAGGGTTTAGGGTTTAGGGTTTAGGGTTTAGGGTTTAGGGTTTAGGGTTTAGGGTTTAGGGTTTAGGGTAGGGTTTAGGGTTTAGGGTTTAGGGTTTAGGGTTTAGGGTTTAGGGTTTAGGGTTTAGGGTTTAGGGTTTAGGGTTTAGGGTTTAGGGTTTAGGGTTTAGGGTTTAGGGTTTAGGGTTTAGGGTTTAGGGTTTAGGGTTTAGGGTTTAGGGTTTAGGGTTTAGGGTTTAGGGTTTAGGGTTTAGGGTTTAGGGTTTAGGGTTTAGGGTTTAGGGTTTAGGGTTTAGGGTTTAGGGTTTAGGGTTTAGGGTTTAGGGTTTAGGGTTTAGGGTTTAGGGTTTAGGGTTTAGGGTTTAGGGTTTAGGGTTTAGGGTTTAGGGTTTAGGGTTTAGGGTTTAGGGTTTAGGGTTTAGGGTTTAGGGTTTAGGGTTTAGGGTTTAGGGTTTAGGGTTTAGGGTTTAGGGTTTAGGGTTTAGGGTTTAGGGTTTAGGGTTTAGGGTTTAGGGTTTAGGGTTTAGGGTTTAGGGTTTAGGGTTTAGGGTTTAGGGTTTAGGGTTTAGGGTTTAGGGTTTAGGGTTTAGGGTTTAGGGTTTAGGGTTTAGGGTTTAGGGTTTAGGGTTTAGGGTTTAGGGTTTAGGGTTTAGGGTTTAGGGTTTAGGGTTTAGGGTTTAGGGTTTAGGGTTTAGGGTTTAGGGTTTAGGGTTTAGGGTTTAGGGTTTAGGGTTTAGGGTTTAGGGTTTAGGGTTTAGGGTTTAGGGTTTAGGGTTTAGGGTTTAGGGTTTAGGGTTTAGGGTTTAGGGTTTAGGGTTTAGGGTTTAGGGTTTAGGGTTTAGGGTTTAGGGTTTAGGGTTTAGGGTTTAGGGTTTAGGGTTTAGGGTTTAGGGTTTAGGGTTTAGGGTTTAGGGTTTAGGGTTTAGGGTTTAGGGTTTAGGGTTTAGGGTTTAGGGTTTAGGGTTTAGGGTTTAGGGTTTAGGGTTTAGGGTTTAGGGTTTAGGGTTTAGGGTTTAGGGTTTAGGGTTTAGGGTTTAGGGTTTAGGGTTTAGGGTTTAGGGTTTAGGGTTTAGGGTTTAGGGTTTAGGGTTTAGGGTTTAGGGTTTAGGGTTTAGGGTTTAGGGTTTAGGGTTTAGGGTTTAGGGTTTAGGGTTTAGGGTTTAGGGTTTAGGGTTTAGGGTTTAGGGTTTAGGGTTTAGGGTTTAGGGTTTAGGGTTTAGGGTTTAGGGTTTAGGGTTTAGGGTTTAGGGTTTAGGGTTTAGGGTTTAGGGTTTAGGGTTTAGGGTTTAGGGTTTAGGGTTTAGGGTTTAGGGTTTAGGGTTTAGGGTTTAGGGTTTAGGGTTTAGGGTTTAGGGTTTAGGGTTTAGGGTTTAGGGTTTAGGGTTTAGGGTTTAGGGTTTAGGGTTTAGGGTTTAGGGTTTAGGGTTTAGGGTTTAGGGTTTAGGGTTTAGGGTTTAGGGTTTAGGGTTTAGGGTTTAGGGTTTAGGGTTTAGGGTTTAGGGTTTAGGGTTTAGGGTTTAGGGTTTAGGGTTTAGGGTTTAGGGTTTAGGGTTTAGGGTTTAGGGTTTAGGGTTTAGGGTTTAGGGTTTAGGGTTTAGGGTTTAGGGTTTAGGGTTTAGGGTTTAGGGTTTAGGGTTTAGGGTTTAGGGTTTAGGGTTTAGGGTTTAGGGTTTAGGGTTTAGGGTTTAGGGTTTAGGGTTTAGGGTTTAGGGTTTAGGGTTTAGGGTTTAGGGTTTAGGGTTTAGGGTTTAGGGTTTAGGGTTTAGGGTTTAGGGTTTAGGGTTTAGGGTTTAGGGTTTAGGGTTTAGGGTTTAGGGTTTAGGGTTTAGGGTTTAGGGTTTAGGGTTTAGGGTTTAGGGTTTAGGGTTTAGGGTTTAGGGTTTAGGGTTTAGGGTTTAGGGTTTAGGGTTTAGGGTTTAGGGTTTAGGGTTTAGGGTTTAGGGTTTAGGGTTTAGGGTTTAGGGTTTAGGGTTTAGGGTTTAGGGTTTAGGGTTTAGGGTTTAGGGTTTAGGGTTTAGGGTTTAGGGTTTAGGGTTTAGGGTTTAGGGTTTAGGGTTTAGGGTTTAGGGTTTAGGGTTTAGGGTTTAGGGTTTAGGGTTTAGGGTTTAGGGTTTAGGGTTTAGGGTTTAGGGTTTAGGGTTTAGGGTTTAGGGTTTAGGGTTTAGGGTTTAGGGTTTAGGGTTTAGGGTTTAGGGTTTAGGGTTTAGGGTTTAGGGTTTAGGGTTTAGGGTTTAGGGTTTAGGGTTTAGGGTTTAGGGTTTAGGGTTTAGGGTTTAGGGTTTAGGGTTTAGGGTTTAGGGTTTAGGGTTTAGGGTTTAGGGTTTAGGGTTTAGGGTTTAGGGTTTAGGGTTTAGGGTTTAGGGTTTAGGGTTTAGGGTTTAGGGTTTAGGGTTTAGGGTTTAGGGTTTAGGGTTTAGGGTTTAGGGTTTAGGGTTTAGGGTTTAGGGTTTAGGGTTTAGGGTTTAGGGTTTAGGGTTTAGGGTTTAGGGTTTAGGGTTTAGGGTTTAGGGTTTAGGGTTTAGGGTTTAGGGTTTAGGGTTTAGGGTTTAGGGTTTAGGGTTTAGGGTTTAGGGTTTAGGGTTTAGGGTTTAGGGTTTAGGGTTT
>CM024715.1:0-20000 GCA_014182895.1 Angophora floribunda
ACCCTAAACCCTAAACCCTAAACCCTAAACCCTAAACCCTAAACCCTAAACCCTAAACCCTAAACCCTAAACCCTAAACCCTAAACCCTAAACCCTAAACCCTAAACCCTAAACCCTAAACCCTAAACCCTAAACCCTAAACCCTAAACCCTAAACCCTAAACCCTAAAACCCTAAACCCTAAACCCTAAACCCTAAACCCTAAACCCTAAAAAACCCTAAACCCTAAACCCTAAACCCTAAACCCTAAACCCTAAACCCTAAACCCTAAACCCTAAACCCTAAACCCTAAACCCTAAACCCTAAACCCTAAACCCTAAACCCTAAACCCCTAAACCCTAAACCCTAAACCCTAAACCCTAAACCCTAAACCCTAAACCCTAAACCCTAAACCCTAAACCCTAAACCCTAAACCCTAAAAAACCCTAAACCCTAAACCCTAAACCCTAAACCCTAAACCCTAAACCCTAAACCCTAAACCCTAAACCCTAAACCCTAAACCCTAAACCCTAAACCCTAAACCCTAAACCCTAAACCCTAAACCCTAAACCCTAAACCCTAAACCCTAAACCCTAAACCCTAAACCCTAAACCCTAAACCCTAAACCCTAAACCCTAAACCCTAAACCCTAAACCCTAAACCCTAAACCCTAAACCCTAAACCCTAAACCCTAAACCCTAAACCCTAAACCCTAAACCCTAAACCCTAAACCCTAAACCCTAAACCCTAAACCCTAAACCCTAAACCCTAAACCCTAAACCCTAAACCCTAAACCCTAAACCCTAAACCCTAAACCCTAAACCCTAAACCCTAAACCCTAAACCCTAAACCCTAAACCCTAAACCCTAAACCCTAAACCCTAAACCCTAAAAACCCTAAACCCTAAACCCTAAACCCTAAACCCTAAACCCTAAACCCTAAACCCTAAACCCTAAACCCTAAACCCTAAACCCTAAACCCTAAACCCTAAACCCTAAACCCTAAACCCTAAACCCTAAACCCTAAACCCTAAACCCTAAACCCTAAACCCTAAACCCTAAACCCTAAACCCTAAACCCTAAACCCTAAACCCTAAACCCTAAACCCTAAACCCTAAACCCTAAACCCTAAACCCTAAACCCTAAACCCTAAACCCTAAACCCTAAACCCTAAACCCTAAACCCTAAACCCTAAACCCTAAACCCTAAACCCTAAACCCTAAACCCTAAACCCTAAACCCTAAACCCTAAACCCTAAACCCTAAACCCTAAACCCTAAACCCTAAACCCTAAACCCTAAACCCTAAACCCTAAACCCTAAACCCTAAACCCTAAACCCTAAACCCTAAACCCTAAACCCTAAACCCTAAACCCTAAACCCTAAACCCTAAACCCTAAACCCTAAACCCTAAACCCTAAACCCTAAACCCTAAACCCTAAACCCTAAACCCTAAACCCTAAACCCTAAACCCTAAACCCTAAACCCTAAACCCTAAACCCTAAACCCTAAACCCTAAACCCTAAACCCTAAACCCTAAACCCTAAACCCTAAACCCTAAACCCTAAACCCTAAACCCTAAACCCTAAACCCTAAACCCTAAACCCTAAACCCTAAACCCTAAACCCTAAACCCTAAACCCTAAACCCTAAACCCTAAACCCTAAACCCTAAACCCTAAACCCTAAACCCTAAACCCTAAACCCTAAACCCTAAACCCTAAACCCTAAACCCTAAACCCTAAACCCTAAACCCTAAACCCTAAACCCTAAACCCTAAACCCTAAACCCTAAACCCTAAACCCTAAACCCTAAACCCTAAACCCTAAACCCTAAACCCTAAACCCTAAACCCTAAACCCTAAACCCTAAACCCTAAACCCTAAACCCTAAACCCTAAACCCTAAACCCTAAACCCTAAACCCTAAACCCTAAACCCTAAACCCTAAACCCTAAACCCTAAACCCTAAACCCTAAACCCTAAACCCTAAACCCTAAACCCTAAACCCTAAACCCTAAACCCTAAACCCTAAACCCTAAACCCTAAACCCTAAACCCTAAACCCTAAACCCTAAACCCTAAACCCTAAACCCTAAACCCTAAACCCTAAACCCTAAACCCTAAACCCTAAACCCTAAACCCTAAACCCTAAACCCTAAACCCTAAACCCTAAACCCTAAACCCTAAACCCTAAACCCTAAACCCTAAACCCTAAACCCTAAACCCTAAACCCTAAACCCTAAACCCTAAACCCTAAACCCTAAACCCTAAACCCTAAACCCTAAACCCTAAACCCTAAACCCTAAACCCTAAACCCTAAACCCTAAACCCTAAACCCTAAACCCTAAACCCTAAACCCTAAACCCTAAACCCTAAACCCTAAACCCTAAACCCTAAACCCTAAACCCTAAACCCTAAACCCTAAACCCTAAACCCTAAACCCTAAACCCTAAACCCTAAACCCTAAACCCTAAACCCTAAACCCTAAACCCTAAACCCTAAACCCTAAACCCTAAACCCTAAACCCTAAACCCTAAACCCTAAACCCTAAACCCTAAACCCTAAACCCTAAACCCTAAACCCTAAACCCTAAACCCTAAACCCTAAACCCTAAACCCTAAACCCTAAACCCTAAACCCTAAACCCTAAACCCTAAACCCTAAACCCTAAACCCTAAACCCTAAACCCTAAACCCTAAACCCTAAACCCTAAACCCTAAACCCTAAACCCTAAACCCTAAACCCTAAACCCTAAACCCTAAACCCTAAACCCTAAACCCTAAACCCTAAACCCTAAACCCTAAACCCTAAACCCTAAACCCTAAACCCTAAACCCTAAACCCTAAACCCTAAACCCTAAACCCTAAACCCTAAACCCTAAACCCTAAACCCTAAACCCTAAACCCTAAACCCTAAACCCTAAACCCTAAACCCTAAACCCTAAACCCTAAACCCTAAACCCTAAACCCTAAACCCTAAACCCTAAACCCTAAACCCTAAACCCTAAACCCTAAACCCTAAACCCTAAACCCTAAACCCTAAACCCTAAACCCTAAACCCTAAACCCTAAACCCTAAACCCTAAACCCTAAACCCTAAACCCTAAACCCTAAACCCTAAACCCTAAACCCTAAACCCTAAACCCTAAACCCTAAACCCTAAACCCTAAACCCTAAACCCTAAACCCTAAACCCTAAACCCTAAACCCTAAACCCTAAACCCTAAACCCTAAACCCTAAACCCTAAACCCTAAACCCTAAACCCTAAACCCTAAACCCTAAACCCTAAACCCTAAACCCTAAACCCTAAACCCTAAACCCTAAACCCTAAACCCTAAACCCTAAACCCTAAACCCTAAACCCTAAACCCTAAACCCTAAACCCTAAACCCTAAACCCTAAACCCTAAACCCTAAACCCTAAACCCTAAACCCTAAACCCTAAACCCTAAACCCTAAACCCTAAACCCTAAACCCTAAACCCTAAACCCTAAACCCTAAACCCTAAACCCTAAACCCTAAACCCTAAACCCTAAACCCTAAACCCTAAACCCTAAACCCTAAACCCTAAACCCTAAACCCTAAACCCTAAACCCTAAACCCTAAACCCTAAACCCTAAACCCTAAACCCTAAACCCTAAACCCTAAACCCTAAACCCTAAACCCTAAACCCTAAACCCTAAACCCTAAACCCTAAACCCTAAACCCTAAACCCTAAACCCTAAACCCTAAACCCTAAACCCTAAACCCTAAACCCTAAACCCTAAACCCTAAACCCTAAACCCTAAACCCTAAACCCTAAACCCTAAACCCTAAACCCTAAACCCTAAACCCTAAACCCTAAACCCTAAACCCTAAACCCTAAACCCTAAACCCTAAACCCTAAACCCTAAACCCTAAACCCTAAACCCTAAACCCTAAACCCTAAACCCTAAACCCTAAACCCTAAACCCTAAACCCTAAACCCTAAACCCTAAACCCTAAACCCTAAACCCTAAACCCTAAACCCTAAACCCTAAACCCTAAACCCTAAACCCTAAACCCTAAACCCTAAACCCTAAACCCTAAACCCTAAACCCTAAACCCTAAACCCTAAACCCTAAACCCTAAACCCTAAACCCTAAACCCTAAACCCTAAACCCTAAACCCTAAACCCTAAACCCTAAACCCTAAACCCTAAACCCTAAACCCTAAACCCTAAACCCTAAACCCTAAACCCTAAACCCTAAACCCTAAACCCTAAACCCTAAACCCTAAACCCTAAACCCTAAACCCTAAACCCTAAACCCTAAACCCTAAACCCTAAACCCTAAACCCTAAACCCTAAACCCTAAACCCTAAACCCTAAACCCTAAACCCTAAACCCTAAACCCTAAACCCTAAACCCTAAACCCTAAACCCTAAACCCTAAACCCTAAACCCTAAACCCTAAACCCTAAACCCTAAACCCTAAACCCTAAACCCTAAACCCTAAACCCTAAACCCTAAACCCTAAACCCTAAACCCTAAACCCTAAACCCTAAACCCTAAACCCTAAACCCTAAACCCTAAACCCTAAACCCTAAACCCTAAACCCTAAACCCTAAACCCTAAACCCTAAACCCTAAACCCTAAACCCTAAACCCTAAACCCTAAACCCTAAACCCTAAACCCTAAACCCTAAACCCTAAACCCTAAACCCTAAACCCTAAACCCTAAACCCTAAACCCTAAACCCTAAACCCTAAACCCTAAACCCTAAACCCTAAACCCTAAACCCTAAACCCTAAACCCTAAACCCTAAACCCTAAACCCTAAACCCTAAACCCTAAACCCTAAACCCTAAACCCTAAACCCTAAACCCTAAACCCTAAACCCTAAACCCTAAACCCTAAACCCTAAACCCTAAACCCTAAACCCTAAACCCTAAACCCTAAACCCTAAACCCTAAACCCTAAACCCTAAACCCTAAACCCTAAACCCTAAACCCTAAACCCTAAACCCTAAACCCTAAACCCTAAACCCTAAACCCTAAACCCTAAACCCTAAACCCTAAACCCTAAACCCTAAACCCTAAACCCTAAACCCTAAACCCTAAACCCTAAACCCTAAACCCTAAACCCTAAACCCTAAACCCTAAACCCTAAACCCTAAACCCTAAACCCTAAACCCTAAACCCTAAACCCTAAACCCTAAACCCTAAACCCTAAACCCTAAACCCTAAACCCTAAACCCTAAACCCTAAACCCTAAACCCTAAACCCTAAACCCTAAACCCTAAACCCTAAACCCTAAACCCTAAACCCTAAACCCTAAACCCTAAACCCTAAACCCTAAACCCTAAACCCTAAACCCTAAACCCTAAACCCTAAACCCTAAACCCTAAACCCTAAACCCTAAACCCTAAACCCTAAACCCTAAACCCTAAACCCTAAACCCTAAACCCTAAACCCTAAACCCTAAACCCTAAACCCTAAACCCTAAACCCTAAACCCTAAACCCTAAACCCTAAACCCTAAACCCTAAACCCTAAACCCTAAACCCTAAACCCTAAACCCTAAACCCTAAACCCTAAACCCTAAACCCTAAACCCTAAACCCTAAACCCTAAACCCTAAACCCTAAACCCTAAACCCTAAACCCTAAACCCTAAACCCTAAACCCTAAACCCTAAACCCTAAACCCTAAACCCTAAACCCTAAACCCTAAACCCTAAACCCTAAACCCTAAACCCTAAACCCTAAACCCTAAACCCTAAACCCTAAACCCTAAACCCTAAACCCTAAACCCTAAACCCTAAACCCTAAACCCTAAACCCTAAACCCTAAACCCTAAACCCTAAACCCTAAACCCTAAACCCTAAACCCTAAACCCTAAACCCTAAACCCTAAACCCTAAACCCTAAACCCTAAACCCTAAACCCTAAACCCTAAACCCTAAACCCTAAACCCTAAACCCTAAACCCTAAACCCTAAACCCTAAACCCTAAACCCTAAACCCTAAACCCTAAACCCTAAACCCTAAACCCTAAACCCTAAACCCTAAACCCTAAACCCTAAACCCTAAACCCTAAACCCTAAACCCTAAACCCTAAACCCTAAACCCTAAACCCTAAACCCTAAACCCTAAACCCTAAACCCTAAACCCTAAACCCTAAACCCTAAACCCTAAACCCTAAACCCTAAACCCTAAACCCTAAACCCTAAACCCTAAACCCTAAACCCTAAACCCTAAACCCTAAACCCTAAACCCTAAACCCTAAACCCTAAACCCTAAACCCTAAACCCTAAACCCTAAACCCTAAACCCTAAACCCTAAACCCTAAACCCTAAACCCTAAACCCTAAACCCTAAACCCTAAACCCTAAACCCTAAACCCTAAACCCTAAACCCTAAACCCTAAACCCTAAACCCTAAACCCTAAACCCTAAACCCTAAACCCTAAACCCTAAACCCTAAACCCTAAACCCTAAACCCTAAACCCTAAACCCTAAACCCTAAACCCTAAACCCTAAACCCTAAACCCTAAACCCTAAACCCTAAACCCTAAACCCTAAACCCTAAACCCTAAACCCTAAACCCTAAACCCTAAACCCTAAACCCTAAACCCTAAACCCTAAACCCTAAACCCTAAACCCTAAACCCTAAACCCTAAACCCTAAACCCTAAACCCTAAACCCTAAACCCTAAACCCTAAACCCTAAACCCTAAACCCTAAACCCTAAACCCTAAACCCTAAACCCTAAACCCTAAACCCTAAACCCTAAACCCTAAACCCTAAACCCTAAACCCTAAACCCTAAACCCTAAACCCTAAACCCTAAACCCTAAACCCTAAACCCTAAACCCTAAACCCTAAACCCTAAACCCTAAACCCTAAACCCTAAACCCTAAACCCTAAACCCTAAACCCTAAACCCTAAACCCTAAACCCTAAACCCTAAACCCTAAACCCTAAACCCTAAACCCTAAACCCTAAACCCTAAACCCTAAACCCTAAACCCTAAACCCTAAACCCTAAACCCTAAACCCTAAACCCTAAACCCTAAACCCTAAACCCTAAACCCTAAACCCTAAACCCTAAACCCTAAACCCTAAACCCTAAACCCTAAACCCTAAACCCTAAACCCTAAACCCTAAACCCTAAACCCTAAACCCTAAACCCTAAACCCTAAACCCTAAACCCTAAACCCTAAACCCTAAACCCTAAACCCTAAACCCTAAACCCTAAACCCTAAACCCTAAACCCTAAACCCTAAACCCTAAACCCTAAACCCTAAACCCTAAACCCTAAACCCTAAACCCTAAACCCTAAACCCTAAACCCTAAACCCTAAACCCTAAACCCTAAACCCTAAACCCTAAACCCTAAACCCTAAACCCTAAACCCTAAACCCTAAACCCTAAACCCTAAACCCTAAACCCTAAACCCTAAACCCTAAACCCTAAACCCTAAACCCTAAACCCTAAACCCTAAACCCTAAACCCTAAACCCTAAACCCTAAACCCTAAACCCTAAACCCTAAACCCTAAACCCTAAACCCTAAACCCTAAACCCTAAACCCTAAACCCTAAACCCTAAACCCTAAACCCTAAACCCTAAACCCTAAACCCTAAACCCTAAACCCTAAACCCTAAACCCTAAACCCTAAACCCTAAACCCTAAACCCTAAACCCTAAACCCTAAACCCTAAACCCTAAACCCTAAACCCTAAACCCTAAACCCTAAACCCTAAACCCTAAACCCTAAACCCTAAACCCTAAACCCTAAACCCTAAACCCTAAACCCTAAACCCTAAACCCTAAACCCTAAACCCTAAACCCTAAACCCTAAACCCTAAACCCTAAACCCTAAACCCTAAACCCTAAACCCTAAACCCTAAACCCTAAACCCTAAACCCTAAACCCTAAACCCTAAACCCTAAACCCTAAACCCTAAACCCTAAACCCTAAACCCTAAACCCTAAACCCTAAACCCTAAACCCTAAACCCTAAACCCTAAACCCTAAACCCTAAACCCTAAACCCTAAACCCTAAACCCTAAACCCTAAACCCTAAACCCTAAACCCTAAACCCTAAACCCTAAACCCTAAACCCTAAACCCTAAACCCTAAACCCTAAACCCTAAACCCTAAACCCTAAACCCTAAACCCTAAACCCTAAACCCTAAACCCTAAACCCTAAACCCTAAACCCTAAACCCTAAACCCTAAACCCTAAACCCTAAACCCTAAACCCTAAACCCTAAACCCTAAACCCTAAACCCTAAACCCTAAACCCTAAACCCTAAACCCTAAACCCTAAACCCTAAACCCTAAACCCTAAACCCTAAACCCTAAACCCTAAACCCTAAACCCTAAACCCTAAACCCTAAACCCTAAACCCTAAACCCTAAACCCTAAACCCTAAACCCTAAACCCTAAACCCTAAACCCTAAACCCTAAACCCTAAACCCTAAACCCTAAACCCTAAACCCTAAACCCTAAACCCTAAACCCTAAACCCTAAACCCTAAACCCTAAACCCTAAACCCTAAACCCTAAACCCTAAACCCTAAACCCTAAACCCTAAACCCTAAACCCTAAACCCTAAACCCTAAACCCTAAACCCTAAACCCTAAACCCTAAACCCTAAACCCTAAACCCTAAACCCTAAACCCTAAACCCTAAACCCTAAACCCTAAACCCTAAACCCTAAACCCTAAACCCTAAACCCTAAACCCTAAACCCTAAACCCTAAACCCTAAACCCTAAACCCTAAACCCTAAACCCTAAACCCTAAACCCTAAACCCTAAACCCTAAACCCTAAACCCTAAACCCTAAACCCTAAACCCTAAACCCTAAACCCTAAACCCTAAACCCTAAACCCTAAACCCTAAACCCTAAACCCTAAACCCTAAACCCTAAACCCTAAACCCTAAACCCTAAACCCTAAACCCTAAACCCTAAACCCTAAACCCTAAACCCTAAACCCTAAACCCTAAACCCTAAACCCTAAACCCTAAACCCTAAACCCTAAACCCTAAACCCTAAACCCTAAACCCTAAACCCTAAACCCTAAACCCTAAACCCTAAACCCTAAACCCTAAACCCTAAACCCTAAACCCTAAACCCTAAACCCTAAACCCTAAACCCTAAACCCTAAACCCTAAACCCTAAACCCTAAACCCTAAACCCTAAACCCTAAACCCTAAACCCTAAACCCTAAACCCTAAACCCTAAACCCTAAACCCTAAACCCTAAACCCTAAACCCTAAACCCTAAACCCTAAACCCTAAACCCTAAACCCTAAACCCTAAACCCTAAACCCTAAACCCTAAACCCTAAACCCTAAACCCTAAACCCTAAACCCTAAACCCTAAACCCTAAACCCTAAACCCTAAACCCTAAACCCTAAACCCTAAACCCTAAACCCTAAACCCTAAACCCTAAACCCTAAACCCTAAACCCTAAACCCTAAACCCTAAACCCTAAACCCTAAACCCTAAACCCTAAACCCTAAACCCTAAACCCTAAACCCTAAACCCTAAACCCTAAACCCTAAACCCTAAACCCTAAACCCTAAACCCTAAACCCTAAACCCTAAACCCTAAACCCTAAACCCTAAACCCTAAACCCTAAACCCTAAACCCTAAACCCTAAACCCTAAACCCTAAACCCTAAACCCTAAACCCTAAACCCTAAACCCTAAACCCTAAACCCTAAACCCTAAACCCTAAACCCTAAACCCTAAACCCTAAACCCTAAACCCTAAACCCTAAACCCTAAACCCTAAACCCTAAACCCTAAACCCTAAACCCTAAACCCTAAACCCTAAACCCTAAACCCTAAACCCTAAACCCTAAACCCTAAACCCTAAACCCTAAACCCTAAACCCTAAACCCTAAACCCTAAACCCTAAACCCTAAACCCTAAACCCTAAACCCTAAACCCTAAACCCTAAACCCTAAACCCTAAACCCTAAACCCTAAACCCTAAACCCTAAACCCTAAACCCTAAACCCTAAACCCTAAACCCTAAACCCTAAACCCTAAACCCTAAACCCTAAACCCTAAACCCTAAACCCTAAACCCTAAACCCTAAACCCTAAACCCTAAACCCTAAACCCTAAACCCTAAACCCTAAACCCTAAACCCTAAACCCTAAACCCTAAACCCTAAACCCTAAACCCTAAACCCTAAACCCTAAACCCTAAACCCTAAACCCTAAACCCTAAACCCTAAACCCTAAACCCTAAACCCTAAACCCTAAACCCTAAACCCTAAACCCTAAACCCTAAACCCTAAACCCTAAACCCTAAACCCTAAACCCTAAACCCTAAACCCTAAACCCTAAACCCTAAACCCTAAACCCTAAACCCTAAACCCTAAACCCTAAACCCTAAACCCTAAACCCTAAACCCTAAACCCTAAACCCTAAACCCTAAACCCTAAACCCTAAACCCTAAACCCTAAACCCTAAACCCTAAACCCTAAACCCTAAACCCTAAACCCTAAACCCTAAACCCTAAACCCTAAACCCTAAACCCTAAACCCTAAACCCTAAACCCTAAACCCTAAACCCTAAACCCTAAACCCTAAACCCTAAACCCTAAACCCTAAACCCTAAACCCTAAACCCTAAACCCTAAACCCTAAACCCTAAACCCTAAACCCTAAACCCTAAACCCTAAACCCTAAACCCTAAACCCTAAACCCTAAACCCTAAACCCTAAACCCTAAACCCTAAACCCTAAACCCTAAACCCTAAACCCTAAACCCTAAACCCTAAACCCTAAACCCTAAACCCTAAACCCTAAACCCTAAACCCTAAACCCTAAACCCTAAACCCTAAACCCTAAACCCTAAACCCTAAACCCTAAACCCTAAACCCTAAACCCTAAACCCTAAACCCTAAACCCTAAACCCTAAACCCTAAACCCTAAACCCTAAACCCTAAACCCTAAACCCTAAACCCTAAACCCTAAACCCTAAACCCTAAACCCTAAACCCTAAACCCTAAACCCTAAACCCTAAACCCTAAACCCTAAACCCTAAACCCTAAACCCTAAACCCTAAACCCTAAACCCTAAACCCTAAACCCTAAACCCTAAACCCTAAACCCTAAACCCTAAACCCTAAACCCTAAACCCTAAACCCTAAACCCTAAACCCTAAACCCTAAACCCTAAACCCTAAACCCTAAACCCTAAACCCTAAACCCTAAACCCTAAACCCTAAACCCTAAACCCTAAACCCTAAACCCTAAACCCTAAACCCTAAACCCTAAACCCTAAACCCTAAACCCTAAACCCTAAACCCTAAACCCTAAACCCTAAACCCTAAACCCTAAACCCTAAACCCTAAACCCTAAACCCTAAACCCTAAACCCTAAACCCTAAACCCTAAACCCTAAACCCTAAACCCTAAACCCTAAACCCTAAACCCTAAACCCTAAACCCTAAACCCTAAACCCTAAACCCTAAACCCTAAACCCTAAACCCTAAACCCTAAACCCTAAACCCTAAACCCTAAACCCTAAACCCTAAACCCTAAACCCTAAACCCTAAACCCTAAACCCTAAACCCTAAACCCTAAACCCTAAACCCTAAACCCTAAACCCTAAACCCTAAACCCTAAACCCTAAACCCTAAACCCTAAACCCTAAACCCTAAACCCTAAACCCTAAACCCTAAACCCTAAACCCTAAACCCTAAACCCTAAACCCTAAACCCTAAACCCTAAACCCTAAACCCTAAACCCTAAACCCTAAACCCTAAACCCTAAACCCTAAACCCTAAACCCTAAACCCTAAACCCTAAACCCTAAACCCTAAACCCTAAACCCTAAACCCTAAACCCTAAACCCTAAACCCTAAACCCTAAACCCTAAACCCTAAACCCTAAACCCTAAACCCTAAACCCTAAACCCTAAACCCTAAACCCTAAACCCTAAACCCTAAACCCTAAACCCTAAACCCTAAACCCTAAACCCTAAACCCTAAACCCTAAACCCTAAACCCTAAACCCTAAACCCTAAACCCTAAACCCTAAACCCTAAACCCTAAACCCTAAACCCTAAACCCTAAACCCTAAACCCTAAACCCTAAACCCTAAACCCTAAACCCTAAACCCTAAACCCTAAACCCTAAACCCTAAACCCTAAACCCTAAACCCTAAACCCTAAACCCTAAACCCTAAACCCTAAACCCTAAACCCTAAACCCTAAACCCTAAACCCTAAACCCTAAACCCTAAACCCTAAACCCTAAACCCTAAACCCTAAACCCTAAACCCTAAACCCTAAACCCTAAACCCTAAACCCTAAACCCTAAACCCTAAACCCTAAACCCTAAACCCTAAACCCTAAACCCTAAACCCTAAACCCTAAACCCTAAACCCTAAACCCTAAACCCTAAACCCTAAACCCTAAACCCTAAACCCTAAACCCTAAACCCTAAACCCTAAACCCTAAACCCTAAACCCTAAACCCTAAACCCTAAACCCTAAACCCTAAACCCTAAACCCTAAACCCTAAACCCTAAACCCTAAACCCTAAACCCTAAACCCTAAACCCTAAACCCTAAACCCTAAACCCTAAACCCTAAACCCTAAACCCTAAACCCTAAACCCTAAACCCTAAACCCTAAACCCTAAACCCTAAACCCTAAACCCTAAACCCTAAACCCTAAACCCTAAACCCTAAACCCTAAACCCTAAACCCTAAACCCTAAACCCTAAACCCTAAACCCTAAACCCTAAACCCTAAACCCTAAACCCTAAACCCTAAACCCTAAACCCTAAACCCTAAACCCTAAACCCTAAACCCTAAACCCTAAACCCTAAACCCTAAACCCTAAACCCTAAACCCTAAACCCTAAACCCTAAACCCTAAACCCTAAACCCTAAACCCTAAACCCTAAACCCTAAACCCTAAACCCTAAACCCTAAACCCTAAACCCTAAACCCTAAACCCTAAACCCTAAACCCTAAACCCTAAACCCTAAACCCTAAACCCTAAACCCTAAACCCTAAACCCTAAACCCTAAACCCTAAACCCTAAACCCTAAACCCTAAACCCTAAACCCTAAACCCTAAACCCTAAACCCTAAACCCTAAACCCTAAACCCTAAACCCTAAACCCTAAACCCTAAACCCTAAACCCTAAACCCTAAACCCTAAACCCTAAACCCTAAACCCTAAACCCTAAACCCTAAACCCTAAACCCTAAACCCTAAACCCTAAACCCTAAACCCTAAACCCTAAACCCTAAACCCTAAACCCTAAACCCTAAACCCTAAACCCTAAACCCTAAACCCTAAACCCTAAACCCTAAACCCTAAACCCTAAACCCTAAACCCTAAACCCTAAACCCTAAACCCTAAACCCTAAACCCTAAACCCTAAACCCTAAACCCTAAACCCTAAACCCTAAACCCTAAACCCTAAACCCTAAACCCTAAACCCTAAACCCTAAACCCTAAACCCTAAACCCTAAACCCTAAACCCTAAACCCTAAACCCTAAACCCTAAACCCTAAACCCTAAACCCTAAACCCTAAACCCTAAACCCTAAACCCTAAACCCTAAACCCTAAACCCTAAACCCTAAACCCTAAACCCTAAACCCTAAACCCTAAACCCTAAACCCTAAACCCTAAACCCTAAACCCTAAACCCTAAACCCTAAACCCTAAACCCTAAACCCTAAACCCTAAACCCTAAACCCTAAACCCTAAACCCTAAACCCTAAACCCTAAACCCTAAACCCTAAACCCTAAACCCTAAACCCTAAACCCTAAACCCTAAACCCTAAACCCTAAACCCTAAACCCTAAACCCTAAACCCTAAACCCTAAACCCTAAACCCTAAACCCTAAACCCTAAACCCTAAACCCTAAACCCTAAACCCTAAACCCTAAACCCTAAACCCTAAACCCTAAACCCTAAACCCTAAACCCTAAACCCTAAACCCTAAACCCTAAACCCTAAACCCTAAACCCTAAACCCTAAACCCTAAACCCTAAACCCTAAACCCTAAACCCTAAACCCTAAACCCTAAACCCTAAACCCTAAACCCTAAACCCTAAACCCTAAACCCTAAACCCTAAACCCTAAACCCTAAACCCTAAACCCTAAACCCTAAACCCTAAACCCTAAACCCTAAACCCTAAACCCTAAACCCTAAACCCTAAACCCTAAACCCTAAACCCTAAACCCTAAACCCTAAACCCTAAACCCTAAACCCTAAACCCTAAACCCTAAACCCTAAACCCTAAACCCTAAACCCTAAACCCTAAACCCTAAACCCTAAACCCTAAACCCTAAACCCTAAACCCTAAACCCTAAACCCTAAACCCTAAACCCTAAACCCTAAACCCTAAACCCTAAACCCTAAACCCTAAACCCTAAACCCTAAACCCTAAACCCTAAACCCTAAACCCTAAACCCTAAACCCTAAACCCTAAACCCTAAACCCTAAACCCTAAACCCTAAACCCTAAACCCTAAACCCTAAACCCTAAACCCTAAACCCTAAACCCTAAACCCTAAACCCTAAACCCTAAACCCTAAACCCTAAACCCTAAACCCTAAACCCTAAACCCTAAACCCTAAACCCTAAACCCTAAACCCTAAACCCTAAACCCTAAACCCTAAACCCTAAACCCTAAACCCTAAACCCTAAACCCTAAACCCTAAACCCTAAACCCTAAACCCTAAACCCTAAACCCTAAACCCTAAACCCTAAACCCTAAACCCTAAACCCTAAACCCTAAACCCTAAACCCTAAACCCTAAACCCTAAACCCTAAACCCTAAACCCTAAACCCTAAACCCTAAACCCTAAACCCTAAACCCTAAACCCTAAACCCTAAACCCTAAACCCTAAACCCTAAACCCTAAACCCTAAACCCTAAACCCTAAACCCTAAACCCTAAACCCTAAACCCTAAACCCTAAACCCTAAACCCTAAACCCTAAACCCTAAACCCTAAACCCTAAACCCTAAACCCTAAACCCTAAACCCTAAACCCTAAACCCTAAACCCTAAACCCTAAACCCTAAACCCTAAACCCTAAACCCTAAACCCTAAACCCTAAACCCTAAACCCTAAACCCTAAACCCTAAACCCTAAACCCTAAACCCTAAACCCTAAACCCTAAACCCTAAACCCTAAACCCTAAACCCTAAACCCTAAACCCTAAACCCTAAACCCTAAACCCTAAACCCTAAACCCTAAACCCTAAACCCTAAACCCTAAACCCTAAACCCTAAACCCTAAACCCTAAACCCTAAACCCTAAACCCTAAACCCTAAACCCTAAACCCTAAACCCTAAACCCTAAACCCTAAACCCTAAACCCTAAACCCTAAACCCTAAACCCTAAACCCTAAACCCTAAACCCTAAACCCTAAACCCTAAACCCTAAACCCTAAACCCTAAACCCTAAACCCTAAACCCTAAACCCTAAACCCTAAACCCTAAACCCTAAACCCTAAACCCTAAACCCTAAACCCTAAACCCTAAACCCTAAACCCTAAACCCTAAACCCTAAACCCTAAACCCTAAACCCTAAACCCTAAACCCTAAACCCTAAACCCTAAACCCTAAACCCTAAACCCTAAACCCTAAACCCTAAACCCTAAACCCTAAACCCTAAACCCTAAACCCTAAACCCTAAACCCTAAACCCTAAACCCTAAACCCTAAACCCTAAACCCTAAACCCTAAACCCTAAACCCTAAACCCTAAACCCTAAACCCTAAACCCTAAACCCTAAACCCTAAACCCTAAACCCTAAACCCTAAACCCTAAACCCTAAACCCTAAACCCTAAACCCTAAACCCTAAACCCTAAACCCTAAACCCTAAACCCTAAACCCTAAACCCTAAACCCTAAACCCTAAACCCTAAACCCTAAACCCTAAACCCTAAACCCTAAACCCTAAACCCTAAACCCTAAACCCTAAACCCTAAACCCTAAACCCTAAACCCTAAACCCTAAACCCTAAACCCTAAACCCTAAACCCTAAACCCTAAACCCTAAACCCTAAACCCTAAACCCTAAACCCTAAACCCTAAACCCTAAACCCTAAACCCTAAACCCTAAACCCTAAACCCTAAACCCTAAACCCTAAACCCTAAACCCTAAACCCTAAACCCTAAACCCTAAACCCTAAACCCTAAACCCTAAACCCTAAACCCTAAACCCTAAACCCTAAACCCTAAACCCTAAACCCTAAACCCTAAACCCTAAACCCTAAACCCTAAACCCTAAACCCTAAACCCTAAACCCTAAACCCTAAACCCTAAACCCTAAACCCTAAACCCTAAACCCTAAACCCTAAACCCTAAACCCTAAACCCTAAACCCTAAACCCTAAACCCTAAACCCTAAACCCTAAACCCTAAACCCTAAACCCTAAACCCTAAACCCTAAACCCTAAACCCTAAACCCTAAACCCTAAACCCTAAACCCTAAACCCTAAACCCTAAACCCTAAACCCTAAACCCTAAACCCTAAACCCTAAACCCTAAACCCTAAACCCTAAACCCTAAACCCTAAACCCTAAACCCTAAACCCTAAACCCTAAACCCTAAACCCTAAACCCTAAACCCTAAACCCTAAACCCTAAACCCTAAACCCTAAACCCTAAACCCTAAACCCTAAACCCTAAACCCTAAACCCTAAACCCTAAACCCTAAACCCTAAACCCTAAACCCTAAACCCTAAACCCTAAACCCTAAACCCTAAACCCTAAACCCTAAACCCTAAACCCTAAACCCTAAACCCTAAACCCTAAACCCTAAACCCTAAACCCTAAACCCTAAACCCTAAACCCTAAACCCTAAACCCTAAACCCTAAACCCTAAACCCTAAACCCTAAACCCTAAACCCTAAACCCTAAACCCTAAACCCTAAACCCTAAACCCTAAACCCTAAACCCTAAACCCTAAACCCTAAACCCTAAACCCTAAACCCTAAACCCTAAACCCTAAACCCTAAACCCTAAACCCTAAACCCTAAACCCTAAACCCTAAACCCTAAACCCTAAACCCTAAACCCTAAACCCTAAACCCTAAACCCTAAACCCTAAACCCTAAACCCTAAACCCTAAACCCTAAACCCTAAACCCTAAACCCTAAACCCTAAACCCTAAACCCTAAACCCTAAACCCTAAACCCTAAACCCTAAACCCTAAACCCTAAACCCTAAACCCTAAACCCTAAACCCTAAACCCTAAACCCTAAACCCTAAACCCTAAACCCTAAACCCTAAACCCTAAACCCTAAACCCTAAACCCTAAACCCTAAACCCTAAACCCTAAACCCTAAACCCTAAACCCTAAACCCTAAACCCTAAACCCTAAACCCTAAACCCTAAACCCTAAACCCTAAACCCTAAACCCTAAACCCTAAACCCTAAACCCTAAACCCTAAACCCTAAACCCTAAACCCTAAACCCTAAACCCTAAACCCTAAACCCTAAACCCTAAACCCTAAACCCTAAACCCTAAACCCTAAACCCTAAACCCTAAACCCTAAACCCTAAACCCTAAACCCTAAACCCTAAACCCTAAACCCTAAACCCTAAACCCTAAACCCTAAACCCTAAACCCTAAACCCTAAACCCTAAACCCTAAACCCTAAACCCTAAACCCTAAACCCTAAACCCTAAACCCTAAACCCTAAACCCTAAACCCTAAACCCTAAACCCTAAACCCTAAACCCTAAACCCTAAACCCTAAACCCTAAACCCTAAACCCTAAACCCTAAACCCTAAACCCTAAACCCTAAACCCTAAACCCTAAACCCTAAACCCTAAACCCTAAACCCTAAACCCTAAACCCTAAACCCTAAACCCTAAACCCTAAACCCTAAACCCTAAACCCTAAACCCTAAACCCTAAACCCTAAACCCTAAACCCTAAACCCTAAACCCTAAACCCTAAACCCTAAACCCTAAACCCTAAACCCTAAACCCTAAACCCTAAACCCTAAACCCTAAACCCTAAACCCTAAACCCTAAACCCTAAACCCTAAACCCTAAACCCTAAACCCTAAACCCTAAACCCTAAACCCTAAACCCTAAACCCTAAACCCTAAACCCTAAACCCTAAACCCTAAACCCTAAACCCTAAACCCTAAACCCTAAACCCTAAACCCTAAACCCTAAACCCTAAACCCTAAACCCTAAACCCTAAACCCTAAACCCTAAACCCTAAACCCTAAACCCTAAACCCTAAACCCTAAACCCTAAACCCTAAACCCTAAACCCTAAACCCTAAACCCTAAACCCTAAACCCTAAACCCTAAACCCTAAACCCTAAACCCTAAACCCTAAACCCTAAACCCTAAACCCTAAACCCTAAACCCTAAACCCTAAACCCTAAACCCTAAACCCTAAACCCTAAACCCTAAACCCTAAACCCTAAACCCTAAACCCTAAACCCTAAACCCTAAACCCTAAACCCTAAACCCTAAACCCTAAACCCTAAACCCTAAACCCTAAACCCTAAACCCTAAACCCTAAACCCTAAACCCTAAACCCTAAACCCTAAACCCTAAACCCTAAACCCTAAACCCTAAACCCTAAACCCTAAACCCTAAACCCTAAACCCTAAACCCTAAACCCTAAACCCTAAACCCTAAACCCTAAACCCTAAACCCTAAACCCTAAACCCTAAACCCTAAACCCTAAACCCTAAACCCTAAACCCTAAACCCTAAACCCTAAACCCTAAACCCTAAACCCTAAACCCTAAACCCTAAACCCTAAACCCTAAACCCTAAACCCTAAACCCTAAACCCTAAACCCTAAACCCTAAACCCTAAACCCTAAACCCTAAACCCTAAACCCTAAACCCTAAACCCTAAACCCTAAACCCTAAACCCTAAACCCTAAACCCTAAACCCTAAACCCTAAACCCTAAACCCTAAACCCTAAACCCTAAACCCTAAACCCTAAACCCTAAACCCTAAACCCTAAACCCTAAACCCTAAACCCTAAACCCTAAACCCTAAACCCTAAACCCTAAACCCTAAACCCTAAACCCTAAACCCTAAACCCTAAACCCTAAACCCTAAACCCTAAACCCTAAACCCTAAACCCTAAACCCTAAACCCTAAACCCTAAACCCTAAACCCTAAACCCTAAACCCTAAACCCTAAACCCTAAACCCTAAACCCTAAACCCTAAACCCTAAACCCTAAACCCTAAACCCTAAACCCTAAACCCTAAACCCTAAACCCTAAACCCTAAACCCTAAACCCTAAACCCTAAACCCTAAACCCTAAACCCTAAACCCTAAACCCTAAACCCTAAACCCTAAACCCTAAACCCTAAACCCTAAACCCTAAACCCTAAACCCTAAACCCTAAACCCTAAACCCTAAACCCTAAACCCTAAACCCTAAACCCTAAACCCTAAACCCTAAACCCTAAACCCTAAACCCTAAACCCTAAACCCTAAACCCTAAACCCTAAACCCTAAACCCTAAACCCTAAACCCTAAACCCTAAACCCTAAACCCTAAACCCTAAACCCTAAACCCTAAACCCTAAACCCTAAACCCTAAACCCTAAACCCTAAACCCTAAACCCTAAACCCTAAACCCTAAACCCTAAACCCTAAACCCTAAACCCTAAACCCTAAACCCTAAACCCTAAACCCTAAACCCTAAACCCTAAACCCTAAACCCTAAACCCTAAACCCTAAACCCTAAACCCTAAACCCTAAACCCTAAACCCTAAACCCTAAACCCTAAACCCTAAACCCTAAACCCTAAACCCTAAACCCTAAACCCTAAACCCTAAACCCTAAACCCTAAACCCTAAACCCTAAACCCTAAACCCTAAACCCTAAACCCTAAACCCTAAACCCTAAACCCTAAACCCTAAACCCTAAACCCTAAACCCTAAACCCTAAACCCTAAACCCTAAACCCTAAACCCTAAACCCTAAACCCTAAACCCTAAACCCTAAACCCTAAACCCTAAACCCTAAACCCTAAACCCTAAACCCTAAACCCTAAACCCTAAACCCTAAACCCTAAACCCTAAACCCTAAACCCTAAACCCTAAACCCTAAACCCTAAACCCT
>CM024715.1:30000-109674 GCA_014182895.1 Angophora floribunda
ACCAGTGTCGGTTGTTCACGATTTACGACCAAAAACTCGATCCAAACAGTAAAATCCACGGCAAATGGCGCGAATGGTTTAAACAGGCGAGTTTCTATCCATTTTGGAAGCATTCTACGGTGGTTTTGTGGTAGGGTCGAACTTCTGGGCGGCCAAAATCATTGTTCTGGCGTCCCGTTGCGGCCGTTCTAGTTCCTATTCGCTAGAACGGGGCGACTCCATTCCCACCGCAGCTGGTGTACCGCTAGTAGATGGCCCGCGTCGAAATTTACAACATACACCCTTTTCGCTCGATTTAGGGCCCGTCAGGCTTGGGGAAGTGGGGTTCGGTGGCCAAATGTCTGTTCGGGACGATCCCGGTGTCGGTTGTGCATGATTTACGGCCAAGAACTCGATCCAATCACGAAAATCCATGGCGAATGGTGTGAACGAGTCAAACAGGCGAGTTCCTAGCCCTTTTGGGAGCATTCTAGGGTGGTTTTGGGGCTGGGTCGGACTTTTGGGTGGCCAAAATCATCGTTCCGACATCCCGTCGAGGTCGTTTTGGTTCCTATTCGCTAGAACGGGGCGACTCCATTCCTGCTGCAGCTGGCGTAGCCCAGTAGATGGCCCGCATCGAAATTTACAACATACCCCCCATTTTTGCTCTATTTTGGGCTTGTCAGGCCAAGGGAAGTGGGGCTCGATGGCCGGATGTCCATTCGGGCAGGTCCCGGTGTCGGTTCTTCGAGATTTATTGCCAAAAACTTGATCAAAACATGAAAATCCCAAACAAATGCCGCGAACCGGTGAAACCTGTGAGTTTCCGTGCGTTTTTGGAGCATTCTAGGATGGTTTTCTGGCTGGGTCGGTCTTCCTGGCAGCCGAAATCATCGCTCAGGGGTCCTGTCAGGGCCATTCTACTTTCGATTCGCTAGAATAGGGCAACGCCATTCCCGCGGCAACTGGCATACCACCAGTAAATGGTCCGAGTCCAAATTTACAACATACCCCCCACTTGTGCTCGGTTTAGGGCTTGTCAGGCCTTGGTGGCCAGATGTCCATTCAGCCTGATCCTTGTGTCGGCTATTCACGCTTTATGGCCAAAAAGTCGATCCAAACATGAAAATCCCCAAAAAATGGTGCAAACGGGTCAAACGGGCGAGTTTCTAACTGCTTTGGGAGCATTCTTGGGCGATTTTCTAGCTAGGTCAGGCTCCTGGGGTCAAAAATCATCGTTCCAGCGTGCCATCATGGTCGTTTTCCATCTGATTCGCTTGAACGAGGCGACGTCATTCCCGCAACAGTTGGCGAACCGCCAGTAGATGGCCGGTGTCGAAATTTACAACATGGCCCCAAGTTTTGCTCGGTTTTGGGCTTGTTGGGCCTAGAGAAGTGGGGCTCGCTGGCCAGATCTCCGTTCAGCCCGATCCTAGTGTTGGTTGTTCACGATTTACGGCCAAAAACTTGATTGAAACACAAAAAGCACCAAAAACTGTTGCAAATAGGTCAAACGGGCGAGTTTCTAGCTGTTTTGAGAGCATTCTAAGGTGGTTTTCTAGCTGGGTCGGGCTTCTGGGGGGCGAAAATCATCGTTCCAGCGTACTGTCGAGGTCGTTCTGCTTCTGATTCGCTATAATGGGGCGACGACGTTCCCATGGCAACTGGCGAAGCGCCAGTAGATGGCCCACGTCGAAATTTACAACATACCCCCCATTTTTGTTCGGTTTTAGGGCCTGTCAGGCCTGGGGAAGTGGGGCTCGGTGGCCCGATGTCCGTTCAAGGCGATCCTAGTGTCAGTTGTTCACGATTTATGACCAAAAACTCGATCCAAACACGAAAATCCCCGACAAATGGCACGAATGAGTTAAACAGAGGAGTTTCCAACCGTTTTGGGAGCATTCTAGGGTGGTTTTCTGCTGGGTCGGACTTCTGGGCGGCCAAAATCATCGTTCTGGCATGCCGTCGAGGTCGTTCTCCTTCTAATTCGCTACAACAAGGTGACACCATTCCCGCGGCAACTAGTGCACCGCCAGTCGATGGCCCGCATCGAAATTTACAACATACCCCCCCTCCTTTTTGCTCGGTTTAGGGCCTGTCAGGCCTGGGGAAGTGGGGCTCAATGGTAAATGTCTGTTCGGCCCGATCTCGATGTCTGTTGTTCACCATTTATGGCCAAAAACTCGATTTGAACACAAAAATCGGGAAAAAATGGGTCGAACGAGTCAAACGGGCGAGTTCCTTGCCATTTTGGGTGCATTCTAGGATGGTTTTCTGGCTGGGTCGGGCTCCTGGGGGGCGAAAATCATCGTTTCGGCGTGCTGTCGAGGTCGTTTTGCTTCTGATTCATTGGAACGAGGCGACGCCATTCCCGCGGTAGCTGGCGAATCGCCAGTAGATGGCCCACGTCGAAATTTACAACATAGTCCCCATTTTTGCTCGGTTTAGGGCCTATCAGTCCTGGGGAAATGGGGCTCGGTGGTCAGATGTCCGTTCGGCCCGATCCTAGTGTCGGTTCTTCACGATTTATAGCCAAAAACTTGATCGAAACACGAAAATCTCAGAAAAATGCTACGAACAGGTCAAATGGGTAAGTTTATAGCCATTTTGAAAGCATTCTATGGTGGTTTTCTGGCTGGGTCGGAGTTCTGGGCGACCAAAATCATCGTTCCGGCGGCCTGTCGGGGTCGTTCTGCGTCCGATTCACTAGAATGGGTCAACGCCATTCCTGCGGATGCTGGCGACCCGCCAGTAGATTGCCCGCGTCGAAATTTACAACATACCCCACATTTTTGCTCGGTTCAGGGCCTGTCAGGACTGGAGAAGTGGGTCTCGGTGGGTAGATGTCCGTTCGGTGCGATCCTGGTGTCGGTTGTTGACATTTTATGGCCAAAAACTCAATCCAAACACGAAAATCCCCCAAAATTGGTGCGAACGGGCCAAACGGGCGAGTTTCTCGCCATTTTTAGAGCATTCTATGGTGGTTTTCTAGCTGGGTTAGGCTTCTGGGGGCGAAAATCATCGTTCCGACGTGCCTTCGAGTTGTTCTACTTCCGATTCGCTAGAACGGGGCGACACCATTCCCGCGGCAACTGGCGTACTGCCAGTAGATGGCCCGCGTCAAAATTAACAACATACCCCCCATTTTTGCTCAGTGTAGGGCCTATCAAGCCTCGGGAAGTGGAGCTTGGTGGCCAAATGTCCGTTCGGCCCGATCCTAGTGTCAGTTGTTCATGATTTACGGCCAAAAAGTCGATCCAAAAACGAAAATCTCCAAATTCTACAAACGAGTCAAAAGGGCGAGTTTCTGGCCGTTTTGAGAGCATTTTAGGATGGTTTTCTCACTTGGTCGAACTTTTGGGTGGCCAACATCATCGTTACGGCGTCTCATCGAGGCCGTTCTACTTTCGAATCGCTAGAACGGGGCGACGCCATTCCCTCGGCAACTTGCGAACCGCTAGTAGATGGCCCACGTCGAAATTTACAACATACCCCCCATTTTTGCTCGGTTTAGGGCTTATCAGGTCTAGGGAAGTGGGGCTCGGTAGCCAGATGTCCATTCGGTGCGATCCTAGTTTCGCTTTTTTACGATTAATGGCCGAAAACTCGATTCAAACACGAAAATCCCCTAAAAATGGTGCAAACGGGTCAAACGGGCGATTTTCTAGTTGTTTTAGGAGCATTCTAAGGTGGTTTTCTGACTGGGTCGGGCTTCTGGGGGGCCAAAATCATAGTTCCGGCATGCCGTCGAGGTCGTTCTGCTTTCGATACACTGGAACCGGGCGACGCCATTCCCGCAGCAATTAGCGTACCGCCAGTAGATGGCCCGCTTCGGAATTTACAACATGTCCCCCATTTTTGCTCGATTTAGGACCTGTCAGGCCTGGAGAAGCGGGGCTCAATGGCTAGATGTTCATTCGGGCCAATCCTACTGTCGGTTGTTCACGATTTATGACCAAAAACTCGATCCAAACACGAAAATCCCCGACAAATGGCACAAACGAGCCAAACGGGTGAGTTTCTAGCCGTTTTGGGAGCATTATATGGTGGTTTTCTGGCTCGGTCGAACTTATGGGCGGCCGAAATCATCGTTCCAAGGTTTTGTCAGGGCCATTATGCTTCCGGTTAGCGAGAACGGGGTGACGCCATCCCTGAAGTTGCAGACGAACCGCCAATAGATAGCCCGTGTCAAAATATACAACATACCCCCCAATTTTGCTCGGTTTAGGGCCTGTCGGGCCTAGCGAAGTGGGCCTCGGTGTTCGTTGTTCGAGATTTACCACCAAAAACTTGACCAAACTTGAAAATCCCCGAAAAGTGGCGCGAACAAGTCAAACCGAAGAGTTTCCAAGCGTTTTGGGAACATTCTATGGTGGTTTTCGGGCAAGGTCGGACTTCCGGGCGGCCGAAATCATCGTTCCGGGATCATGTCGACGTTGTTCTGCTTCCGATCTACAAAACAGGCTGACGCCATCCCCGCGGCAACTGGCGAACCGCCAATAGATGGCCCGTGTCAAAATTTACAACATACCCCACATTTTTGCTCAGTTTAGGGCCTGTCAGGCTTGGAAAAGTGGGCCTCGGTGACCGGATGTCCATTCGGGCCGGTCTCGGTGTCGATTGTTCGAGATTTACGGCCATAAACTTGATCCAAACATGAAAATCCCCGACAAATGGGGCGAACGGGTCAAGTCGACAAGTTTCCATGCAATTTGGGAGCATTCTAGGGTGGTTTTCTAGCTGAGTCGGACTTCTAAGTGGCCGAAATCATCGTTCCGGTGCCCTGTCGAGGCCGTTCTACTTCCGATTAGTGAGAAGGGGGCGATGCCATTCTCGAGGCTACTGGGGAACCGCCAGTAGATGGCCCGCCTCGAAATTTACAACATACCCCCCATTTTTGCTCGGCTTAGGGCCTGTCAGGCCTGGGGAAGCGAGGCTCGGTGGCCAGATGTTTGTTCGAGCAGGTCCTGATGTCGGTTGTTCAATATTTACGGCCAAAAACTTGATCCAAACATCAAAATCCCTGACAAATGGTGCAAACAAGTCAAACGGGCGAGTTTCTAACTGCTTTGGGAGCATTCTTGGGCGGTTTTCTAGCTGGGTCAGGCTCCTGGGTTCGAAAATCATCGTTCCGGCGTGCCATCATGGTCGTTTTGCATCTGATTTGCTTGAACGAGGTGACGCCATTCCCGCGGTAGCTGGCGAACCGCCAATAGATGGCCAGCATCGAAATTTACAACATAGCCACAAGTTTTGCTCGGTTTATAACCTGTTAGGCCTAGAGAAGTGGGGCTCGGTGGCCAGATGTCCGTTCGGCCCGATCCTAGTGTCGGTTGTTCACGATTTACGGCCAAAAACTTGATCGACACACGAAAATCTCCAAACACTACTGCAAACGGGTCAAACGGCCTAGTTTCTAGCCGTTTTGGGAGCATTCTAGGGTGGTTTTCTGGCTGGGTCAGGCTTCTGGGGGGCAAAAACCATCATTCCAGCATGCCATCGAGGTCGTTCTACTTCTAATTCGCTATAACGAGGCGACGTGATTCCCGCGGCAAATGGCGAATTGCCAGTAGATGGCCTGCGTCGAAATTTACAACATACCCTCCATTTTTGTTCAGTTTAAGGCCTGTCAAGCCCGGGGAAGTGGGGCTCGGTGGCTACATGTCAATTCGAGGCGATCTTGGTGTCGGTTGTTCACAATTTACAGTAGAAAACTCGATCCAAACACGAAAATCCCCGATAAATGGCGCGAACGGGTCAAACAAAGGAGTTTCCAGCCGTTTTGGGAGCATTCCTGGTTGGTTTTCTGCTGGGTCGGACTTCTGGGCGGCCAAAATCATCGTTCCGGCGTGCCGTCGAGGTCGTTCGCCTTCTAATTCGCTATAACAGGGCGACACCATTCCCGCAGCAACTGGCGCAACGCCAGTAGATGGTCCGCTTCGAAATTTACAACACACCCCCCCTTTTTGCTCGGTTTAGGGCCTGTCAGGCCTAGGGAAGTGGGGCTCGATGGAAAATGTCCGTTCTTCCCAATCCCGGTGTCTATTGCTCACCATTTCTGGCCAAAAACTCGATTTGAACAAGAAAATCCGGAAAATATGGTGCGAACGGGTCAAACGGGCGAGTTCCTAGCCGTTTTGGGTGCATTCTAGGATAGTTTTCTGGCTGGGTCGGGCTCCTGGGGGGCGAAAATCATCGTTCTGACGTGCCGTCGAGGTCGCTTTGCTTCTGATTCGCTAGAAAGAGGCAACGCCATTCCCGCGGCAACTGGCGAACCGCCAGTAGACGGCCCGCTTTGAAATTTACAACATACCCCCCATTTTTGCTCGGTTTAGGGCCTATCAGGCCTGGGGAAATGGGGCTCGATGGCCAGATGTCCGTTCGGCCTGATCCTAGTGTTAGTTGTTCACGATTTATGGTCAAAAACTTGATCGAAACACGAAAATCTCCGAAAAATGCTACTAACAGGTCAAATGGGCGAGTTTCTAGTCGTTTTGAGAGCATTCTAGGGTGGTTTTCTGGCTGGGTCGGAGTTCTGGGCGGCCAAAATCATTGTTCCGGCGGCTTGTCGGGGTCGTTCTGCTTCCAATTCACAAGAATGGGTCAACGCCATTCCCGCGGCAGCTGGCGAACCGCCAGTCGATTGCCCACGTCGAAATTTACAACATACCCCCCCCCCCCATTTTTGCTCGATTTAGGGCCTGTTGGGCCTGGGGAAGTGGGGCTCAGTGGCCAGATGTCCATTTAGTAAGATCCTGGTGTCGGTTGTTGATGATTTATGGCCAAAAACTCGATCCAAACATGAAAACCCCCAAAAAATGGTGCGAACGGGTCAAATGAGTGAGTTTCTAGCCGTTTTTGGAGCTATCTAAGGTGGTTTTCTGGCTTGGTCGGGCTTCTGGGGGGCGAAAATCATCGTTCCGGCGTGCCTTCAGGATCGTTCTACTTCTGATTCGCTAGAACGGGGCAACGCCATTCTCGCGGCAACTAGCGTACCGCCAGTAGATGGCCTACGTCGAAATTTACAACATACCCCACATTTTTGCTCGGTTTAGGGCTTGTCAGGACTGGGGAAGTGGGGCTCGGTGGGCATATGTCCGTTCGGCGCGATCCTGGTGTCAGTTGTTCATGATTTATGGCCAAAAAGTCGATCCAAACACGAAAATCCCCCAAAATTCTGCAAATGAGTCAAATGGGCGAGTTTTTGGCCGTTTTTAGAGCATTCTAGGGTGGTTTTCTCACTGGGTCGAACTTCTGGGCGGCCAAAATCATCGTTTCGGCGTCTCGTCGAGGTCGTTCTGCTTCCGAATCGATAGAACAGGGCAACACCATTCCCTCGGCAGCTTGCAAACCGCCAGTAGATGTCCCGCGTCGAAATTTACAACATACCCCACATTTTTGCTCGGGTTAGGGCTTATCAGGTCTGGGGAAGTGGGGCTCAGTAGCCAAATGTCCGTTTGGTGCGATCCTGGTGTCGGGTTTTGATGATTTATGGCAAAAAACTCAATCCAAACACGAAAATCCCCAAAAAATGGTGCGAACAGGTCAAACGGGCAAGTTTCTAGCCGTTTTGGAGCATTCTAGGGTGGTTTTCTAGCTAGGTCGGGCTTCTAGGGGGCGAAAATCATCATTCCGACATGCCTTCGGGGTCGTTCTACTTCCGATTCGCTAGAACGGGGCGACGCCATTCCCGCGGCAACTGGCGTACCGCCAGTAGATGGCTCGCGTCGAAATTAACAACATACCCCTCATTTTTGCTCGATTTAGGGCCTATCAGGCCTCAGGAAGTGGAGCTTGGTGGCCAAATGTCCGTTTGGCCCGATCCTAGTGTCGGTTGTTCATGATTTACGGCCAAAAAGTCTATCCAAACATGAAAATCTCCAAATTCTGCGAACAAGTCAAACGGGCGAGTTTATGGCCGTTTTGAGAGCATTCTAGGGTGGTTTTCTCACTGGGTCGAACTTTTGGGCGGCCAACATCATCGTTCCGGCGTCTTGTCGAGGTCATTCTACTTCCAAATCGCTATAACGAGGCGACGCCATTCCCTTGGCAGCTTGCGAACCGCCAGTAGATTGCTCGCGTCCAAATTTACAACATACCACCCATTTTTGCTCGGCTTAGGGCCTCGGGAAGTGGAGCTCGGTGGCCAGATGTCCATTTGACCCAATCCTGGTGTCGGTTGTTCATGATTTATTGCCGTTTTGAGAGCATTCTAGGGTGGTTTTCTGATTTGGTCAGACTTCTGGGCGGCCAAAATCATCATTCCGGCGTCTCGTCGAGGTCGTTCTACTTCCGAATCGATAGAACGGGGCGACGCCAATCCCGCGGTAGCTGGCGAACCGCCAATAGATTGCCCGCGTCAAAATTTACAACATACCCCCCATTTTTGCTCTGTTTAGGGCCTGTCAGGCCTAGGCAAGTGGGGCTCGGTGGCCAGATGTCCGTTCGGTGCGATCCTAGTGTCGGTTGTTGATGATTTATGGCCAAAAACTCAATCCAAACACGAAAATCCCCAAAAAATGGTGCGAACAGGTCAAACGGGCGAGTTTCTAGCCGTTTTTGGAGTATTCTAGGGTGGTTTTCTGGCTAGGTCGGGCTTCTAGGGGGCGAAAATCATCATTCCGACGTGCCTTCGGGGTCGTTCTACTTCCGATTCGCTAGAACGGGGCAACGCCATTCCCGCGGCAACTGGCGTACCGCCAGTAGATGGCCCGCGTCGAAATTAACAACATACCCCCCATTTTTGCTCGATTTAGGGCCTATCAGGCCTTAGGAAGTGGAGCTTGGTGGCCAAATATCCGTTCAGCCCGATCCTAGTGTCGGTTGTTCATGATTTACGGCCAAAAAGTCTATCCAAACATGAAAATCTCCAAATTCTGCGAACAAGTCAAACGGGCGAGTTTATGGCCATTTTGAGAACATTCTAGGGTGGTTTTCTCACTGGGTCGAACTTTTGGGCGGCCAACATCATCGTTCCGGCGTCTTGTCGAGGTCGTTTTGCTTCCAAATTGCTAGAACGGGGCGACGCCATTCCCTTGGCAGCTTGCGAACCGCCAGTAGATTGCCCACGTCGAAATTTACAACATACCCCCCCCCCCCATTTTTGCTCGGTTTAGGGCTTATCTGGTCTGGGGAAGTGGGGCTCGGTAGCCAGATGTCCGTTTGGTGCGATCCTGGTGTCGATTCTTTACGATTTATGGCCGAAAACACGATTCAAACACGAAAATCCCCAAAAAATGGTGCGAACGGGTCAAACGGGCGAGTTTCTAGTTGTTTTGGGAGCATTCTATGGTGGTTTTCTGGTTGGGTTGGGCTTCTAGGGGGCCAAAATCATAGTTCCGGCATGCCGTCGAGGTCGTTCTGCTTTCGATTCACTAGAACGGGGCGACGCCATTCCCGCAGCAACTGGCGTACTGCCAGTAGATGGCCCGCTTCGAAATTTACAACATGTCCCCCATTTTTGCTCGGTTTAGGACCTGTCAAGCCTGGGGAAGGGGGGCTCGATGGCCAGATGTTTGTTCGGGCCGATCCTGTTGTCGGTTGTTCACGATTTATGACCAAAAACTCGATCCAAACATGAAAATCCCCGGCAAATGGCGCAAATAGGTCAAACGGGTGAGTTTCTAGTCAATTTGGGAGCATTATATGGTGGTTTTCTGGCTCGGTCGAACTTCTAGGCGGCCGAAATCATTGTTCCGAGGTCCTGTCGGGGCCGTTCTACTTCCGATTAGCAAGAACGGGGCGACGCCATTCCCGATGCTACCGGCGAACCGTCAATAGATGGCCTGTGTCAAAATATACAACATACCCCCCAATTTTGCTCAGTTTAGGGCCTGTCAGGCCTAAGGAAGTGGGCCTCGGTGTTCGTTGTTCGAGATTTACCGCCAAAAACTTGATCCAAACTTGAAAATCCCCGACAAATGGCGTGAACGAGTCAAACCAGAGAGTTTTCAATCATTTTGGGAGCATTCTAGGGTGGTTTTCGGGCAAGGTCGGACTTTTGGGCGGCCAAAATCATCGTTCCGGGGTCATGTCGACAATGTTCTACTTTCAATCTGCAAAATGGGCCGACGCCATCCCCGCGGCAATTGGCGAACCGCTAGTAGATGGCCTGCGTCGAAATTTACAACATACCCCCCATTTTTGCTCAGTTTAGGGCCTGTCAGGCCTGGGGAAGTGGGCCTCGGTGGCCGGATGTCCGTTCGAGCCGGTCTTGGTGTCGATTGTTCAAGATTTACGGCCAAAAACTTGATGCAAACATGAAAATCCCCAACAAATGGCGCGAATAGATCAAGCTGACGAGTTTCCATGCGTTTTGGGAGCATTCTAGGGTGGTTTTCTGGCTGGGTCGGACTTCTATGCATCCAAAATCATCGTTCCGGTGCCCTGTCGGGGCCGTTCTGCTTCCGATTAGCAAGAAGGGGGCAACGCCATTCCCGAGGCTGCTGGGGAACCGCCAGTAGATGGCCCACGTCGAAATTTACAACATACCCCCCCCATTTTTCTTTGATTTAGGGCCTGTCAGGCCTGGGGAAGGGGCCTCGGTGGCCGGATGTCCGTTCGGGCGGGTCCCGGTGTCGGTTGTTCGAGATTTACAGCCAAAAACTTGATCCAAACATCAAAATCCCTGACAAATGGCGCGAAAGGGTAAAACCGGCGAGTTTCCTTGCGTTTATGAGCATTCTAGAGTGGTTTTCTGGCTGGGTCAGACTTCTGGGTGGTCGAAATCATCGTTCCGGGGTCCTGTCGTGGCCATTCTGCTTTTGATTAGTGAGAAGGGGGCGACGCTATTCTCGAGGCTGCTGGCAAACCGCTAGGAGATGGCCCGCGTCGAAATTTACAACATACCCCCCATTTTTGCTCAGTTTAGGGCCTATCAAGCCTGGGGAAGCGGGGCTCAGTGGCCAGATGTCCGTTCGGCCCGATCCTGGTGTCGGCTATTTACGATTTATGGCCAAAAAGTCGATCTAAACATGAAAATCCCCAAATTCTGCGAACAAGTCAAACAGGCGAGTTTATGGCCGTTTTGAGAGCATTCTAGGGTGGTTTTCTCACTGGGTCGAACTTCTAGGCGGCCAAAATCATCGTTGCAGCGTCTTGTCAAGGTCGTTTCTCTTCCGAATTGCTAGAACAGGGCGACGCCATTCCCTCGACAGCTTGCGAACCGCCAGTAGATGGCACGCGTCGAAATTTACAACATACCCCTCATTTTTGCTCGGTTTAGGGCTTATCAGGTCTAGGGAAGTGGGGCTCGGTAGCCAGATGTCCGTTCGGTGTGATCTTGGTGTCAATTTTTGACGATTTATTTCGACGTCTATTTCCTGAGTCTAAGTCTGTGAGTTCCTTTTAGTGTGAAGCTTGTCAACTTGGCAAACATCACAGAGCTTCTTTTCCTTCTCGCATTCAAAGTCGTGTGTCTAGTCCATTTGAGTTGGTTCACTCAGATGTATAGGGTCCGAGTCGTGTGTCTGATGTCTCTGCATTTAGATATTTTGTTACATTCATGGATGATTTTTCCCGAATGACTTGGTTGTTCTTAATAAAAGACCGTACTAAGATTTTCTGTTGCTTTCAATTGTTCTATTTCGAAGTATTGAATTAATATAATATCTCTGTCAAATATTTACGATCAAATAATACTAGAGAATACCTAGCTGCCACTTCTGATTTCCAGCCATTTCTTGAATCCCATCGTATTATTCATCAAACTTCCTGCTCATACACTCCACAACAACATGGCATAGCTGAACGTAAAAATTGTCATCTTCTTGATGTTGCCCGTTGCCTCATGTTTCATATGCATCTACCTAAACATTTTTGGGGCCTTGCTGTTCTTACAGCATGTTATTTAATTAATAGACCTCCAACTATTGTCCTTTAGGGGGAGACACCATTCTCAATTTTACATCCAAATCGTCCCCCTTTTTCTTTACCTCTTCGAGTCTTTGGGTATGTATGTTTTGTACATTCTCTTACTCCAGGTCTTGATAAACTAGCTCCTCGTGTTGAAAAATGTGTCTTTGTGGGATACTCTTGGACTCAAAAGGGATACAAATGTTACAATCCTACTCATTGTCGTATGTTTGTGTCTGTAGATGTGACATTTTTTGAAGATCAGTCATATTTTCCTTCTTCGATGGTTTCACCAACACATGGTGATGGTGACGAGTGTGTCCTACCAATGGTTCCACTGCCTTCCATTTCTCCACCTATGACAGCACAATCTTCATCAGAATCTGATTCATCTGTTCCCCCATCAGTTACGGTGCCAGCCTCTAATCCTGATCTGCCTATTGCTTCTCGAAAAGGTACACGTTCTTGTGTTGGTCGGCCTATTGATTTTATGCTCCTTATTCTAGTCTTTTTGATTGTGTTAGTACGCGTCATTCTATCTCTAATTTTTTGTCCTAGAGATTTTATCTCCTACCTTTTATGCCTTTGTCTCGTCGTTGTCTTCTGTTTTTGTGCCTAGCAGTGTTGCTGAAGCTCTTGCTCATCCGGGTTAGCGTCGCGCTATGGAGGACGAAATGCAGGCACTAATTTAGAATCAAACTTGGCAACTTACTTCCTTACCTACTGATAAAAAACCTGTTGATTGTCGTTTGGTTTTCACAGTTAAGGTTCATCCGGATGGTACTCTTGATCGATTGAACGTACAATTAGTTGCAAAAGGATATACTCAAACTTATGGTATCAACTATGATGACACCTTTTCTCCAGTGGCCAAAATTCCATCTGTCCATGTCTTTATTTCACTGGTTGTACGATTTGGTTGGATCATTTATCAATTAGATGTAAAAAATGCCTTTTTACATGGTGATCCGGCTGAGGAGGTCTACATGGAGCAACCACCTGGGTTTGTTGCTTAGGGGGAGAATATGGTATGTCGTTTACACAAAGCCTTGTATGGACTTAAACAATCTCCTCGTGCTTGGTTTTGTAAATTTAGTGATGCAATTATCAAATTTGGATTAAAGCGGTGTCAAGTAGATCATTCAATTTTCAGCTCTGTATCTTCAACGGGTTGTATTCTTCTAGTTGTATATGTGGATGGTATCATCATTACCGGCAGTGATTCATATGGTATTCAGAAACTTAAGCAATTTCTACATAGAGAATTCAATACTAAAGATCTTGGACATCTTCGATATTTTCTTGGTATTGAAGTATCTTATTCACACGCTAGTATCAACTTATCACAACGGAAGTATATACTGGACATCCTTGGTGAGGTTGGATTTCTTGGAGTAAAGCCAGTAGATACTCCTATGGATCCCAATATAAAACTTGATGCAAAACATGGAGAATTACTACATGATTCAGCGAAGTACCGAAAACTAGTTGGTGAGTTAAACTATCTTACCGTCACAAGACCTGATATATCCTTCGCAGTTAGTGTAGTAAGTCAGTTTATGAGTTCCTCATACTACTCATTGGGATGTGGTGCTTCGAATTGTTAAATATTTGAAGGGAGCACCAGGTAAAGGACTACGGTTCAAGAATTATGGCCATCTAAACACCACAGGCTTCTCTGATGCTGACTGGGTTGGATGTCCTATGGATAGGAGATCTACTTCAGGCTATTGTGTGTTTCTTGGAGGTAATCTAGTTGCGTGGAAAAGTAAGAAACAGCATGTAGTCTCTCAATCAAGCGCTAAAGCTGAATATCAAGCACTAGCACATGTGACGAGTGAATTACTATGGTTGAGAATGTTACTATCGGAGATTGAAATGTTTCCTTCAAATCCATTAACCTTGTACTGTGATAATCAATCCGCTCTTCATATTGCATCTAATCCTGTCTTCCATGAGCGAACTAAGCACATTGAGGTTGATTGTCATTTTGTGCGAGAAAAAGTTCAGAAAGAAGAGATTATTCTTCAACACACAAAGACGAAGGATCAGCTTGCAGACATTTTTACGAAATCTTTACGGGGGAATAGAGTGAGCTTCTTATGTAACAAGTTGGGATTATTTGATATTTACATCCCAATTTGAGGGGAAGTGATGGAAAATATTGTGAGCAATAAGGGTAAAATAGTAACTTAGTTTGTGAGTAGGGTTAAGCACATATAAGCATATATATATTTGAAATCCTATTTTTTTATGAAGTAAGAGAAAACAATTATCTTTTACAGAATGTTTAAGTAAAACAAAAACAATGAAAGAAGCAACATTAAAGGTTGGCATTATATTCCCTTCTATGTTACTACAATTTTTTTATCTTACCATGTCTTGTAGGTCCAACTTTACCTATTTTAACGTAAACGCCTCCACAAAAGTACATTTACGCAACTCCTAGCAGGCATCAACACTGTCAATGCCCTATCCAACTCACTTTAAAGGAGCTTTTACTAAGTTTATTTTTTAAATCCAGATAAAAATACTGAAGAATTTACAGTTTGACTTGATCTCCATAAACAAACAGAGGAAAAAAAGATGAGTTTCAGTCTCCAAAACTGTATAGTTTCATCTGGAACATCTCTGGAGAAGATAAGGCATTCTATGAAGTGATAGCAAGCATCGACACTGTCAATGCCCTATCCAACTCACTCTAAAGGAGCTTTTACTGAATTTATTTTTAATATGTTCAGATGAAAATACCAAAGAATTTACGGTTTGACTTAATCTCCATGAACAAGCAAAGGGACAAAACATGAGTTTCAGTCTCCAAAACTATATATGTTTCATCTGGAACATTTCTGGAGAAGATAAGGCATTCTAGGAAGTGATACTGATGATCTCATGACAGCCACTCCATGAGATTGACAAATGTATACTGAATGTTTAATACATCATCAGCCAATCATGTTCCAACAAAGCACCTCCAAAGGACAAGCATTTTGTACTATCCACAAAATTGAGAAGATAAGGCATTCTAGGAAGTGATACTGATGATTTCATGAAAGCCACTCCATGAGATTGACAAGTGGATACTGAATGTTTAATACATCGTCAGCCAATCATGTTCCAACAAAGCACCTCCATAGGACAAGCATTTTGTACTATCCACAAAATTGAGATAATGAAATACACACACTGAGCACATACCCCTTCTTTCAACAAAGCTTTTCTTTGAAATGGCAGTGGATATCTGATGTGGAGAAAAGATAGTTTATGAAGGAGCGTACTAACTGCAAAATTTGGTTTGGAAGATGCACAGTGTTAGCAATGTCTAATCTAGGAGCACACAGAATAGGGTTTTGGAAGAAAATAAGGTAGGGGTGGGACAACTTCAGAAGCAAAAGTCACTATTATAGCGGGAAATGGTATCTAAACTTTGTTGCAGGATGATGGATGGTGCAGAGACACTGCCTTAAAGTTAACTTCCGGTTTCTTTGCATTAGCAAGGACCATGAGAGTTCAGGTGGTGGAAGGTTGACGACGGAGAAGTGGTGTGGGTGAAAGACCTTTTTTCATTAGGGCTAAGGATTGGGAGTTTAATGCTTTCTCCCGTTTTTCTGAGCTGTTGTAGCAAGTAACGCTAGATGTGCGTGAAGACAATAATGAACAGTGGAATTCTTGTACTTCTAGAGATTTTTGTATCCAATCCAACTGCATTAATCTTGTCTCCACAAAACTGAAAGTACAACAAAACACGCTTTTTCCTTGGGAATCTATTTGGAAAGTAAAGGTTCCTTTGAAGGTTTCTTTTTTCTCTAGAGAAACAGCCTAGGGATGCAGTATCACTTTTGACAATCTCCAAATGAAAAAGAAAACACTAATAAAAAATAGATTTTTTTTTGCAACAACAATTGTTACAACTTACATTGTCACTAAACTACATAGATCTGACATACAGTTTTTGCAATTTTAGGACCAATGTGGGTTGCATCAGGCACAATACAACAAGAACTTCAAGCTTGAAGAGAGGCCATAAATTAGTGTGTTGGAAAGAAGAAAGTTACTAAGATAATTCCTCTCTGTCTCTCAGTTCAATGATATGCATTTGAAAAAGTTGAATCTTCTTAGGATTCTTTTTGGAATGATTGATTATACACCCTTCATTCTTGGTATATTCAATTTTTGTACTTCTGGATAATGTTAGAAATAATATCTCTTGCCTAATGTTATATATGGGTGGCTTCCCTTGTGGTCGTTCCACATAAGGGTGATGCACCATCTCATCTTCATGGAATTTTATTTATCACATGAAGAAAATGACATGCTCATCTCTGCTCTAATTATATCAAAATAAACCCTCATCAGTTGCAATTGGTTGAGAGCATTAACATATGGTTAAGCTAAAATTCTATAATAATCTCATGTCATAATTTCCCACCAATAAAATTCAAAACGTTATACAAATCAAAATAAATCCTCATTGGTTGCAAAAGGTTGACAGCATTAACATATGGTTAAGCTAAAATTTTTAAATAATCTCGTGTCAAAATTTCCCACCCATAAAATTCAATACCTTAACAAAGCCTAGACAATGAAATGAAAATATTGCGGCCACCAGTCAATCAATAAAGGAAAGCTCCATGTAGCCACATTTTTAAGTGTATGTATAAAATTCATGTATGAGCCAGTGCAATGATCAACATGGTACCTGAAGCACCAGGGCGTGGCCTAGGCAAAACAGGTGGCCTGATTCTGGGGGCTAAAGGAGAATTCAAAGGCATCTGCACACTCGCTCCCATGGGCATTAAAGGTGTTGGTAGTATAAGTAATCGAGGCCTCTGAGCCATAAGATGCTGATTATAAGCGGCGCTGACTTGTTGGAAAGCCACTGCTTGCCCCAAGTGTTCCTTAATCCTTTGGTCAATTAAACTTTGAGTTTGCTGCTCCTCAAATTGCTGACAGTAAATACGCACGTTCGCCTACAACCAGTTGCAGATTCAAGTTCAAGAAACTTCGGAGGCCCGCTATAAATAACGAAGCAAACAAAGAGAGAAGGGGAAGCAAAACAGACTCAGCTGAGAAAAAGTACCTTTGTGCTTGTATCCTGCATTGTGCTGCTTTCTGACCGACGACTGACGAATCAAAAACAATAAATAGTGATTAAAAAGCTCAGAGGTCCGAAGTTTTAAAGATCAAGATGTCAGTGCAAGGGAACGATAATCATTGTTCATCGAGATATCCAAAAAGAAACACGAAATGGAATTATCATAAGCAAAATGAGCTCGAACTCATGAAGAAAAGGGCAAAAGGCAGATGCCCATTTAACACCTTGGACAAGATAGCAACTGCCCAGAGTCCTTGAGCAACTTCAAGAAGCAAGCAGCGTTTTCGCACATCATTTGGACGACTTGAAGATTGCAATGTCGTACGCAGCACAAGCCCAACGGGATAGAAAACTCAACGTGACGACTTGCAAAAAGAGAAACAGACACCCGATCCCATCGATCATTCGACTCTATAGAGCTAACCCATTCACCAAGGCCGATCGACGAAGACGAAGAAGCGAAGAGAGCAGAAGTCGAGGGGAGAAGGCAGGCTTACCGAGTCGTGCGTCAGGTTAAGTGTCGCAGTAGTTGGAGTAAACCGGAGGGTTTTCTTCGGGCGATTTCAGGGGCGGTCCAGCCGAAATCCTGTCGGTCCAACCGGAATCGAACCGGTTGGGATCAAATTGAACGGTTTCATAGTCAATTCGAAAATCGGGAGCTCTCTCTAATCCTCTCGGCGGATCTTCGGAGGTACGCTCTCTCTCACTTCCTCTCTCTCCATGGGCATGCTTGTCAGCGTTTGTTTTGCCGTGTGTTATCGTTCGACTGAGACCGTCGAGGCTCTCCGCTTCACTTGCACCACGTCGGTCGGATTCGCTTCAAGTTGTTCCTCGTTCCTTTGTTCGTACCAAATAGGCTGTTTGTGATCGGTAGTGCTAGGGTTCTTCGGTCCTCGCTCGCCTAGTGAATCGTCCCATTCTATAAATGCTGTAGGAGGGGTTTTATGCCTTTTCGTCGCCTCTTTGCTGCATGGCTCCATTAGCTAGTCGAAATGTCTCGCTTGGATTGGAACATTGATACAGGGACAGAACCTATAGAGAAATTCGGCTGCCAAGATTAGGTTGAAGAAAGGAGCATGGAGAATTGAAGTGTGAAACACAAACAAAAGGGTGTCTCTTGAACTTCGAGATCTAGGGAAACAAGTATAGATTTGTTGGAGATAAATTTATGCAAAGTGCTAATATACAGGAATAGAGTCCTTTACCCCGTATGAACCTACCTAGGAAAACAAATCGAAAACTATCAGCACTTGAAACCTCATATGAAAGATGCAAAATGACCGTAGAAGTAAATTTTCTAGAAAGAAAGCTATAACCAGGTTTACATGAATAGAAGCAAGTCTGATTCTCTTGATGTTTGAATCTGATTTGGAATCATGAAATTCAGGTTTCAGGTCTTTTTGGATTAGCAATATTCTTCTCGAGTGCAATAAACTTACATCTCGTAGGCTGATAATTGTAAATTTTAAAAATGATTTGCCCATAATGGTTCATAGAAAATGTATTGGAACTTCATATTATCATGGCTTGGGAAATCAATTTCTTCCATTCACTTTGTATTTCAATGGTCAACCTCTATAGTGCCCCTTTTCAGAAAGGAAAGTGAGCTAAACTAAATAATGTGAGGTTAATATTATATGGAACCCTCATATTACCACTAAATGCAGAGAACTTGCCATGCATCTTGTTCCTATCAAACTCTCCTGAATATGCCCTAGCAAGCTTCCCTCGTACAATCTTCAGTGCTTGTTCTGGAATTGAATAGAGGAATTTTAAGTAATAGATAGTCTATATTAGTTATATTTATATTGGACCATTACCTCATATTAAGAAACATTTTACAAATCAGGACATTTCATTGTGCGTGATTACATGTTCTATTAGGAAACTTACAAGAAAGTCTGTTGGTATGTGTCTTATTGAAGGAGTTTGTTCATGGGCCTAACCTACTGGTGTCATTTTATCTTTTATCTTTTGTAAGAGAGGCATCGAAAACTTTTTATTTATGCTTCTCAGTAGAATTTTAGATAAGAGAATTGGTAAGAAGCTTTTTAATTTTAAATTCTGTTGGTCCAAGTAGTCGGTCTAAAAACGAAGCTTCAAGTTTCTCTTGAATGGCTCTTTTGTTTGGATATTGATGTTAAAAAGTGATTTTCTGTCCTCCTTTCTCAGTCGCCTAAAAGTTTATTTCTATGATAATGTATTTGGTTCAATTTGTTTACTTGCATTTTTGCAAGGTTCTAGTCAAAGTTCTTATCTCAATTTGATTGCTTACATTAATATGTTGTCTTGTATGATTCATTTTCTCTTGCTAGTTCTCTCAACCGTACCCTCGTTAATGGTAAAGCATGACTCTTCTTCTTTTTTCAGGTCATAGTTTGATCAATTTTTTCCCTTTTTGTATGCACCTCCTCTTGTTTTTGTCTTATCCCATATAGTAAAGGACCTCACACTCTTTGTGTGTTTTTCTTGTCATTAGAAATATATTTCCTTTAGTATGCATTATTGACACATAAATTTTGACTGAGTACGTAAATTTAAATTGCCTAGAAAACTAGGAACTAATTTGGTCCTATACGAAAGAGTTCTAAAGGTCCTACTTAACGAAATTTCTGATATCGAGGATTCCATTAAGGAAAAATCTAATGGAATCCCTGGAGGAACTAATCTAGTCATATATCCAAAAGGAGGCATGAACAATACAAATCCAAATTTCTTAATGCGTGTGTCTATATATAATTCATGACAATTCATGACAAACCTGCACAATGCAATGAGTTTCCAACCAATTATTATAAAAAAGACATGACTAGATCAACATACTCAAAGGATTACAATAAAAGTCGGCAAAACACCTTATTTAGTTTTGCAGAGATTGGTGCCTCCTCCTTCATTTCTCGGAGGCCGGTTCTTGAGCTCGGTGGCAGCATTCCATGTCGCAGGCGCAACAGATCGGATGCGCCGGGGATAGCCGATGCCAAGAACGCTAAGAAGGCAAACACGATGAGCTTCAACACCGACCTCGCTGAAAAAGTGTAGTAGGCTAGTAGCGTCCATTATTCTGTAAAAGGAGCTTGTTGAAGATGTGCTGGACCTTGGAGAGATCCCCATATTTATTTAGGTGAAGAGGAAGTAGGTGGAAACGATTAAATGTATTAATAATTGCATTTATGTTTGGGAGTTTTAAATTGCTTCTTTTGCCAAAAAAAACGTTATTTTATAACTCCCTTAACATTTTTCCCTTTGTGGAAACATTTTTACGGTAAAAGCCAAAATTTCAAGAGATAATAATGTATGCAAGAAGAGGAAATGACATTGACACATGTAACTAGTGCCACATTAGATTGATTGCAATGCACTTAATTTATATCTAATAATCCACCGTGTGACATTTTTACAATGATGCTTATTATGACTTCAAATCTCCAGTATTATTCATGAAAATATCCTTCACAACATTTTTTTTTACCATCTTATCGAACAAGTGTTAATTAAAACTGTTAAATTTACAAAATTGCCATTTTGTAGTGGCCTGCAAAATAAGTTATGTAATTTAAAAATTATAAGGTTGATAAAATCGCCATCTTATATATCCTTTATAAATGGCATGTTATATCGACAATATAAACATTTTACAATATTAGATGAAAAATAAATAAATCCATTAGCTAATATGTCCACGGAGAAGGATCACATTAATTTGCGAAAATTATACATTAATGCTAAGATAGAAAAATCACAACATAATTCCTTTCTTCTCCCAGGCCTAGCCCGCGTGGGGTCCCCTCAGGCGCGGTCACGCTTCTGCAGAGAAATCAACTCGCGCGGGTCTTCTTCCCCACCTCCTCCTCACGCCCGGTCACGCTCGGTCACGCTTCTGCTGCATGTGCAAGCCAGAGGAGGGCAGAGCCCAAAAATGGCATGCATGGCAGAAGCACCGGTCGCCCTTAAAAGGGAGAGGGCCCCCCTCATTTGATGGCGGAGGAGAAAAAAGCTTGCTTCACTCTTCTTAAGAGAGAGCGACAGGGAGCGAGAGCGAGAAGGAGGCTGTTTTCTGGTTTTGGTGAGAAGGAGAGGAGAGGGCTGCAGGAAGAGTGAAGGGTTTTCAGAAAAAAAAACAAACGATGGCATGAGCGGAGAGAGCAGACGGCGGTCTTTTCCGGAGAGACGGCCGAGAAACCGGAACAAAAAAAAAAGGAAAGCAGAGGGAGCGGTGTACTGGTTTTCGGAGGAAGCTTTTCCGGCGAAGTCTGTTCTGGTTTTCGGACAGGGAGAAGAGAGCGACAAGGAGCTGCTAATCGCTGCCGGAGGCCGCCCGCCCGTCGTTGCCCGCCTTGACGCTCCGTCTGAGCCAGGTACGCTTCTCCCAGAGGCGTTCTTGTTCTATTTTCGCAGGTGGCGGGCCGGAGCTCACGCTGACCAGCTCGCGCGAGGCCCGGCCCCCGATGCTCCTCCATTAATGTTTTTTCCGCGTGCTGGAATGCTTGGTTAGAAGCTTAGGCGCAAAGCGATTCACGTTCGAGCCTGAAATCGTTTGTTTTGTAAATGCATACCAGCTGTTTGTCGAAATGCCTAAGTGAAGTTCAGAAACTTTCATCGCCGAATCCGGCCCGATGGCTTAGTTTAATGGGTATTTGTTCATATATTGCGAATCTGCATTTTATTTCATGTTATTCCTTGTATTATGATGAGTTTTATGAAGGGTCCGTTTCGGATCGGAGGGGGTGTTCTCGGTTCCGGCGAGGGAGAAGGTCAAGGGTCGCCGGAGGGGGGCATGGCTGGCGGCGGCTGATGCCAATGGGGAGAGAGTGAATGTTAACGGATGATGTTTCTGCAAAAATACGAAAAGAAAAGAGACAGAACGAGCTGCGGACTTCTGGGTTTTGCTGGAAAATAGCCCACGGTAGGTTGAAGATGATGTGCAGAAAAAACGCAGCAGGAAGAAGACCCCGTGAAGAAGAAGACCAAAGAGAAACTCAAAAAATAATAAAAAAATAGAAAAAACAAAAAAGGGGGCCGAAAGTTTAGAAAAAGGGGCTGGGCTGGGCATTTTCCGAACGGGCCTAGGCTGAGATTTGGGCCGAGTCTATATAAAAAGTGAAATGGGCTGTTTTTTTAATTTTTGTTATTAATGGGCCATTTAAAAAAATCTTCGTCCGGGCCTTTCGGCCAGCCCGGTCTCTTTAGCCCAGCCCGGACCGATAGGGTCCGGGTAGATTTAGTAGGATTACTTTTTTTTAAATCCAAAAAAATTCAGAAATTTAAATACATATTAAAAAAATCATTTAAAAATCATTAAAAATTCGAAATTTCAGAAACTTCAGAGAAAATACAGAAACCTGAAAATTTATAAAAATTTTCGAAAAAATTCCTTTTTTTATCTATATAGATTTTTTAAAATATTTTAAAAGTTCAAAAAAATTAGAAAATTCTGAAAAACATTAATAATTTTTTTAAAATATTTAGAAAAGCCAAAAATATTAAAAATCTTGAAAGCCTGTTTTGTTTAATTTTGGAAAATTCGAAAATACAAAAAAATATACAAATATATAAAAATATAAAAATTCCATAAAAAATCAGAAAAAATTGCAAAAATTCAGAAACCCTTAAAAATAAAAAGACCAAAATTGAATAAACCTTTAGGGCTCTACTATAGGTTTTTCTTGGTTTACGTTATATTTTTTTCTTTCTTTTTCTTTTTTAGGGATGATATTAGGATATTCCTATGTCCTGTTTTGCGATGATATTTTAAATGTTAGTTCCTTGCTTTAGAATGGTTAGGATAAACCTTAGAATTCTCGAATAGGTTGTCAAGGCCTAATTAACACACAATTAAGTTAAGCACCAAAAGGGCGTTAATCGCACAATTAACATAATCAAATCCCCGACCATAAATTTTCTGATTACGAAAAAAGTGAGGCATGTTTTCATGCCTCACTTGGTTCCTAATCGACCCCAATAAACTAGCGGCAACTCTTTAGTAGAAGACTTTCACGAATACTCAATGTCGCACGGAGTATGGGCTTGGGAGAGCCAAAGTTAATGAAGACCGTCGGCCCAAAATTAACAATACCATTAAACATATTTAGACATTTTTCGTTCCCCCTCGGGACAGATAAAAAAAATTTTAGGTCACAACAGTCCTGACCACGCTTTTCCCTTTCCCAATACCCAGATCTCTGGTAAGTGTCTTTTTTCCGGTCCGAACTTGCATTTGCCCCGAGGATCTCGGTTTGGGGACTCCATCGCGTGGCAATTGGTGGTTGCTTAGCTTGCCTCCGAGCTCGCCTTCTAACCACTATCTCCAAACCGGGTAGGGACCCCATGAAATGGCTTGCCCGGCTCTGTTTATAGGATGAGTCTGACTCATTTCCTCTCCTTAATCCACGCTCATCAAATGTTTGATATAATGCCCCAGTTAGCGTCCGAGGCCCGAGTTGGAAAGACTACAGCAACTCTTATATAGAGAGAGATAAATTACAATAATATTCAAAACATTAAAATTTGAAAATATTAAAAAAATCAGAAAATGCTCGGAAATTGGTCTTCATGAAATTTTTAAGTTTTAGCTATAGATTTAGTTTAGTTTTATTTAGTTAGTATACATATAGCTTAGTCCTAATGGAGTACCCTTTTGAAAGAAATTGAGTACGACTTGGTTTTAGCTCATGGGGATCATGTCTTGAGGCTTATAACACGGCTATTTGTATTCTTTGCCCGACTTTTAGTTGCTTTAAATATGGTCGTTCTCATTTCCTCCGCTTTAATCTCACACACTAAGAATTCCAACCGACTTCCTCTTATAGGACTCAATGGAATCTCATGGAGCGAACCCTGATCGTGCAGCCAACCAGCGGATGAAATGGACGCATGAGCTTCATCAACGCTTTGTTGATGCCGTGGCACAACTTGGTGGGCCAAAGAGTAGGTCATTTGATAATTATGTTTGTGTTATGTTGATTTTCAGCTTTCATTTTTCTGCTGATGTTATCTGATCAATGGAAAAAATGAAGGGCAAATTGTATGATGATCTTAAATATCAAGTAATATGTTTTGTGCATCTTGATTTCTTTTACTGGCTTTTAACCATTTGTTTTCTTTATTTTTCAAGAGTTAAAAGAATATAACTGCAGAATTGAACTTGGCAAACAAATGTAATAAGCTAGATCTACATCCCAATTCGCCTTAAAGAGTTTGTTAATGTTTAATGTCTCTGTAGATATTTACATTCTGATCCATGTTCCATTGCTTTCTTTCAGAGGCTACTCCTAAATGTATTCTGCCAGTGACAGGAGAGCCTAGTCTCACGATTGGTCATGTTAAGAGTCACTTGCAGGTTTAAAGAACGAACTTCTCCCCTATTTAATAATTTTAGATCTACAGTAATTCTTGTATGTTAAGGACATATTTTGTGTCATTCGTGTTGACCGGGCACTTGTAATGCATGCAGCACTATCGAAGGAAAAATTCTGTACCTAACTCATCCTCCGACGGTATGTCAATATGACTTGATAAGTGGTGATTATTGTGGTCGATCGGAATGAATTCGAATTCTTAAGATGTGGATCTCCATCTTACGTTCTTCGTGAATCACCAATTATAGGTGAAAAAGAAGATGAAGAAGCTACTGAAAATGTATCGACGGAGGGTGAAAATGCTCAGAGAGAGGATGGTTCCTCGTGAGTACCTTTTCCTCTCATGCTTTCTTCATATGTGAGACATCAAGTAGGTCATCAGTTGATCATATACCAAGTGGTAACTGTAAATTGAATTATTGAAATTATTCATTCTCCCTGATAGTTTTTCTTGTTTGCTGAGAGATCATAAATATCCTTGAAAATTACAATATATGGCTTGACATTACCAATTCCACTGAGAAATTATTGTATCAGGATTTTTTCGATGTGATTCTTCTATTTTTTGTATCAATCTGATTCTTTTGTCTATAAATTTGGTCTTCCAGTAAAATTTGCTGTATTTATATCTTTATCTCTCTTTAATCGCCAACGGTTAGACCTTTTGCTTTATATATGACCATGTTTGTTGTTTCTGTCTAGTAGAGATTGGGAAGCTATCAGACAGCGCATGGCTGAAAATTTGGAGGCAAGTTACCTTTCCGATTGATTGGAATAACATTGTTAGGGGTTAATATTCTGATATTCGGATCTTTATTGCAAATCTTACTTAAATATCCTCATTTGATGTTACCAGGAGCAAAAAGAGCTGCAGCAAGCGATGGAAGCACTTCTCATCTGCTCGAAGGAGATGATGGAAGAGCAGAAGAGACTCCTTGAGCGTGGATCAGGATCAGGCTCAGGCTCAGGGGGTTTCTCTGATGAATAATATTAGGTTTTCCCTTTAAATTTTGTGAGTTGCAGTGTTAATGGCGAATTACATTGTGTCTCTGGTTGCTCTTTCTATTTCGTGTGAGCTGTAGAAAGCAAAGGAAAGGATCACTCGATGCGTCATGCCTACCCATTTTGCTCTTGCATTGACAATCTTTGGGAAATTTGATTCTGAAGTGTGTCCCTTCCCGTGGGTAGATGATACTGATAAACGAGAACCAAAATGCCCAAAAGAAAGCCTTTTGACCTCCATCGAAATTAAGCAATAGTCGGAGTCAGAAAGAGCACAATGAGACGAATCCTCCAAAATTAATTTCACAAAACCCGCCCACAAACCACCGGCACTTCAGAAACCACCAGCCCTAACATCGAATCAAAGGCAAACCACAATATCTACCACGATGCCAATCGGCTCGATCGGGATTGAACAATCGGCCTCCTGAAGAGGGGTTGACTTTGCCGGTAGAAGCATTGCGCCCGAAAACGAAGGAAGGGGAAAGTTGCTGGGGCGCGGGGGGAGGGAAGAAAGAAGACAAAGGAGAATCACCTTAGTGACGGACATAGGGCATCAGGCCGTAGGGTCTTGTACCGCCCCTCTGGCCCTGGGGTCTTGAAATAGGTCTTGAGGCCCTGGGATGGTGCGTTCGCCGCCGCCGCCGAAGAAGACAATGCTGCCAGCTCCGACGCCATCCCGTTCGCTGAGTTGATCACGGTGTCGTTGCTCGCCGCAACAGGTCAGAGAGCACGTGATCATGGACTCAACCCCCTCCCCCCCTACTGGAAACTCGACTCGCCAATTTCACTCATTCCAGTTCATGCCAATTACGGTTACATCGCTGCATCCCTCGTTGGCCACTACGGAATGATGACTAGATGAAAGAATTAATCAAAGTTGGGGCCCGTAAAGAAATAAATGCAAACCGGAAGAATACGTTGCGAAGAGGACAGAACGATTTCCAGACCTGAAGAAGCTTGTGGTTTCAGTGGGTCTTATTCAGTTTCATATTGGAATACGAACAGATTGGGCTGCACAACTTCCCGCCGACAGGGAGTAAACCCCTGCGCACACGCGCGTCTTGCCACCACACACGCGTGAAACCACCAAGTCACTTCTACGACGTTTGCCCAGGATTCGAACTCTCGACCTTTTGCGAGAGGAAGAGAACGCGAGCCAGCAGCGCCACCCAAGTAGGTGGTAGGGCTGCATAACTTCTTCAACCCATAATCCATGAATTGTATACAGGACTCGTCCTGTCTGCCAACCAACCAAGGAACATATGAAATTCCGTTCTGTTCGGTTGAACACGTTCTCATCAACTTCAGGGAATCAAGGGTTCGCCAGGACGAGCATCCTCATCCTCAATACTCCATCAGTCCGACAAGGTAAGCTGATCCTCAGGGAAAAAGAGCTTCCATCCGAATTCATGAGAAGATTTTCTTATTAAAAAAAAAGACTACAGGCCATCGAAGTAGGACAACCTCAGAACGATTCCTCATTAATTTGTTGAGATATATTCTGCCGCCGTTCAGAAGGAATAAAGAAAATGGCTCGCCACACTGAGTAGATTCGTTCAGGTCCAGTAGCCAAAGTTATGGTGTTAAAAAATCCACTTAGTCCAATCTTCCCAATGGTTGCTAAGTTTGCCCATCCACGACAGATATTTCTTAAGTTTTATTGCATAATGTGTCTCTGGAGAAAATCACAGATATAATAAGCACTAACAGGAGTTAAAAACTAGTTTTGATAGAATGGGGTTTCATGAATAATCTTATGCATTTATTGGGAAAAGACGCTAATAAATAGCCTAATTTTGTATGCAACCTCTTACAATAAAAGCACACATCATGCTGATTTGAAAATTAATTAAGGAAATTTGTTGGATGTAGATTTCTTTTTTCCTCACCTTCAACCATGAAGAAACACGTGCTCCTTTCAATGTATCAAACTATTGGCAGCAGGGTGTTAAGAACAATTAGTGGATTACCCTCATCAAAAGGAAGCAAATTCACATGCATGCTTGAATGTGAACGCATTTGTGTCTCCATATCTAGCACGATTTTATAAATTAATCTCAACATATCGTCAGTATCCTTAAATTTGTTTTGTATCTTAGTCATCAAATTGTACCTTAGTTACGTGCAAATTTTCATTATAATGATTAAAAAAAGAAGAAGAGAGAAACTTTAATTTTGATAATGTAGCTTTATGCATATCTTAACAAATGCACCTACCACATGACAAGTTCACGGATTTTGATTTCCTATGATTTAATAAGATCCTAAGAAGGAGGATTTTTCCGGGATCCTTGCTCAGCGAAACTTTTCCTTTTGTAACTCCACATGATTGTTTTTGAAGTCACAAATTTCATAGCATAATAACCGGCCTAGTTAGATTGCAGGAACGAATCAGGAAAAAAAATCTCTAAATTATCAGCTCGTGGGCTCTCTGCTCGATGTGTTATTTTCTTGCCGGTTTTTTATAAGATCATGCACTCTAACCATGATAATATTTTGCTTCGCCTGTATTTGTTACTTCAATAATTGTGATTTAAATAGATTTTGGCAAGTGAGGAGGCCAATTTACAAAGTGGATTAATTTGCATTAATCCCAATGAGTTGCAACATATTATGATGCATGCTATTCAGTTTCATTATATAATAAAATTTAGATGAAAATACGGAAAATCAGTTACATTAATAAGAATGTGACGCTGTGGAGATCTATTTATTTATTTATTTTCATTTTTTTAATTTTAGAAAGAAAATAAAAAATAAAAACGTAGGCGAACAGGTTTAACATATCTTTTATTTTTTATGTGTTTAGGTCCAGCTGTCAGACTCGGATTGGGAGGATGATGGCGCACGAAGGATTCAAAGACAGCGCACGTGCAAGCTTCCCCGCGATTTCCCTCCCCCTCGAATTGTTCATTCTCCCTCGTTCGATCAATCCTCGTTCAAAGCTCCTGAATCGATCATCGAGCGACTTGCCGAAGTTTCGTATCGATCGACTCTCCAAGGTCCGAGTTCCAGATCAACGTCACTTTCTGCTGCTCTTTTTTATAGTGCAATTTTGTCTTCGTATACGTCAAATCAATTGTATGTGTGTTTTGCATTTCAGTTTCAATTAATATATGATTGTGCACTTTCAATAAATTGATTGTAATTTCCCTTGGCTTGGTTAGAAATAAAACCTTAGACTCATCATTAGCAAAAGGGCTGCCTAAACACATTTTGGTAATTGAATAAGATTAGCTACCAAAAGGACACACGGTCGACTGATAGTATAATGAAGTTATTGACCCTAAATTTTCTAGTTGTGCAGGAAATAAGGTATACTCTCATATTAATTTCTTCTCTTTCTTTAATACAATGATTATGTGCAGCTCAATAGACCATGAATAGTTAGGAAAATACAATTATTGCAATTTAAGTCCAAGGCAACTATCTAAATAGCAGTCTTACCTCTATCATTGCTTTCTTTTTTGCAAATTCCTTTCGCAAATCAAAGCATCTTTTATTGAGTTCAGAAAGATTTTCTCAGCCTGATTCTTTTCCATCTCAAGCTCTACATGCACACAAATATGTCCATTTTAATAAGCATAAAATCACAATAATTGATCCCATATCAATGCCACATAATTTGCAAAAACATTTCTCGTTTCATCAACTTGACACTTGAATATCATTCAATGAAATTATTGGCATGTGACAAAAGATTAAGACTTGTTCAGCATGGATATGATATTCATGAAGCCAAAGTAAGACTTTGACATATAAATATGATTTGTCCAAAATTTTCCAATTAAATGAATTGAAAACATCAAGACCTGGGCTTTCCATAGATTCATCGAATCAATAAAATGTCAGATAGAAAACACCGAAGTTATTTTCCTTCCCAAAATTAGCCTTGGTTTGAAAAAGAAATTTTTTTCCGTGGGGACCAATAAGAAAGCGCCACATCGGCGTAATTAATATCCATGGATGTTCATCAAGTCGCGCATGTTAGCTTTAACAAGTGCATGCCCGCCAAAAAAGCTCTCTCTTTAAGTGCTCCTCTCCTCTTTCGCGTTTCTCAGAGCTTGGGGTAAGATTGGGGGTTATTCAAGGTTCATTTATAATTTTTTGCAATTTGGATCTCTCGAGGCATTATTGAGTTTAGAATAGTTGTTTTATTTTATGTTTGGGGATTGTTTTGCATATAGGGGTTATCAGAGGTTTATTTCTTTTTCGGAGTAATTTTGGTGTAGAGCATTTATTAAAGGTTCGGGGTTATAATGGAAGTTATTTTGGCCTCCTTTGAAGTTAATTTGAGAGCTATTTCTTGTTTTGCTTACGTCTTCTCAGTTTTTCACGGTTTCGATGTTATTCAGGAACCATATGTCATTTAAAATGTTTGAGGTATCTAATAGTGATCTTTGTTGTCGAGCTTTCATATATTATATTAAGAATGTTTGGGTTATCTAATGGCGTTTTTAATGTATTTTTTTTTTCTTTTATAGAAGTAACATTTAGGACTTCCCGCAAAAGAGTGTCAGCGGTTACTCATGCTTATTTTCTAGCAACAAATTTCTGTAATGATCTCATCTGCATCCAAAATCGCCCCATCAAGTGTGAAGGGTCCAACCCCCACAATTACATGACAATGTTCATTGATAGACGAGGTTGTAGCCCAATCATACTTTTAACAACATTTATAGGCTACAAAGAACTGCAAAATTTATATGGATACCCCTTCTGTCACTCACCTTTCACCACTCACACGATGAGGCAAGGTAATGCATCAAGCATGAACCAAGATTCTCCACAACCTCCGCATGACAAATGGACGGAAGTTTCATTCCAAACTCATGAGGTGATCTTATGGATACCAATATTCAAGTCAGAAGAGATGGATATGAGAAGAGGAAGATATTGGTGCCAGACAGCTGTGAAGACACGTTTTTGGTGAGCTTTAATAGACTGCGAAGGCCTGCATCCATTGTACCTGATATCAAAAACATGAATGATGGGATCCGCTGAGCCAGATGTTATGAGAAAGCCATCGGGAGACCAAGCTTGATTTATTAAAGCAGATTGTGTTTCGCTACTCTCTTGCTTCCATCCAAATGCATGCAGCTCAGTCTGCCTCAATCTCACGTCAAACAACCGCAGCTGCGTCCCAGGAGCCCTGTGGACAAATAATGAGATGTGAACATTTTTCAGCTAGTATTAGACAATCCACGTGTACTAACATAGGCATAATATTTCCTACCCGGTTTGAACCATAAACAAATTAAAGTCACATGGGTTTGGCAGTACGCTCATGCACTTGCTTTCTATTTGATGCCTAAATTGCGGCCTCCCAGTTTGCACATCAAATCCAATAATCTTCTTGTCAGCCCCAGCTGACAGTACAACCTGCTTTTGCTGCATTCCAGCAACCCCCATAACAGCAGAGGAATGTTGATTCCTATGCAATGCCTTAGGTTTCCACTTGTCATCGTCACCATCCTCCTCATTCCAGAGTATGACAGCATGATCACAGCCACCAGTGACAAAGCAATTATCTGCCCAAGGCATAAAACGAATGCTATTGATAATTCCCTTCTGGTGTGGCTTAGCTTCCACGAAAGATACGCGAGCTCTCTGGACACATGCATATTCAAATTAGTGGTGTCAACTATTGATCCAACTTTGGTAATATATACATGCAGTAAGGGTGCTATAGGTAGGCTCAAATCATTCTCAGTTTTTGGTTGACAACACAAATCAATAACCAAATCAGGTTTACTTGGTTTTGCTCACTCATTGCACATTGCGGGTTGTTGGATTCATGAGGCACAAGTGCTTCCACAACAAAAATTCTCACCTTTAAATATCTGCAGATTTTTGGGCAATAAGCGTCATCTTGAGATGAAAGGACACAAGAAATTACAGTGTGTGTGTGTGTGTCATGAGAGAGAGAGAGAGAGAGAGAGAATGTTTGGACTTCATTTGACCAGTAAATCAGTGTTTCAGTCATCCCAGATGGACCAGTTTTGGACTCTCACGAGGAGGAAATTGAACCCCTTCCCAAGAAAGCTGTGATATTTTATCTGCCTTTGGTCCATGACTTAGCCATGTAAGGACAAAAGTTAAAAGCATTGCTCAAATTCTTCAAGTTTCCCCTTTTCGTCAAGTAACAGGAGAGTCAGATAGAATATGAAACCTGGGCATTGATACCCAGACTCTACTCTTACCATGCTTTGGTTTAATAGAGTTTTACAATTCCAACTACATGAATAAGAGGTATTTAGTAAGTAAAATCTCAAAATCTAAATCTCAAAGGTATTTAGTAAATAAAATCTCTCTTTCTGTCTATTACCATATAGATAGCTACCACACATATAGAACCAAACCTCAAATAAGCTTCAAGCTTGGGCACGGATTTAATTTCTCTCCCTCCCTCAAGCTTGGGCATGGATTTAATTTCCCTCCCTCCCTCCCTCCCTCCCTCACATATAGAACCAAACCTCAAATAAGCTTCAAGCTTGGGCTCGGATTTAATTTCTCTTAAAAAGAAAAGGCTAATTTAAAAGCTATGTGGTGACTCCCTCCCTCCCTCCCTCCCTCCCTCACATATAGAACCAAACTTCAAATAAGCTTCAAGCTTGGGCACGGATTTAATTTCTCTCCCTCCCTCAAGCTTGGGCATGGATTTAATTTCCCTCCCTCCCTCCCTCCCTCCCTCCCTCCCTCACATATAGAACCAAACCTCAAATAAGCTTCAAGCTTGGGCTTGGATTTAATTTCTCTTAAAAAGAAAAGGCTAATTTAAAAGCTATGTGGTGACTACCTCCCTCCCTCACATATAGAACCAAACCTCAAATAAGCTTCAAGGATTTAATCTCTCTCTCTCTCTGCAAACCTCAAATACGCTTCGAGCTTCGGCCCAGATTTAATTTCTCTTAAAATGAAAAAAACCACTTCACCAGACCACAGCCCCTTCCAGATGTACATGTCAGTATCCATCACAGTTAGGGAAAAGAATAAAGGAATGTGAATTCTTGAATCTGACAAGATAGCTCTGTGTGAAAATTAGACCCAGTCTCTTACCTCTTTTGTTCTATTGAGATTTAGGATTGAGATTTGAGAGTCACCACCATCAGCAGTGTATGCACAAAACAGTCTGTTTCCCTGAGGATGCCAAGCTACATCTTCAGGCCATCTCCTCTCCCGTAGTGAAGAACAATCAGAAGTACTCAGCAGAGAGGCAGAATGTCTACAGTTCAAAAAGTGAAAAGACAGCTGATTAGAAAAGCAGATTGTTTGAAAAAACAAGCACAGCCTTGGTGTCACACTACATTCCATCAAATGCATTATCTTTATTTAGATTTTCATCACATTTTACCCAGCGCTTCCTCCTATCTAAAGAATCAGATGTTAACAGTAGTTACAGTACTTCTTGGTGTTTGGCAAGCATTGGCAGCTCTGCTGGAATGTACTCCATTTTCCTACTTTTTCCAAATGCTAGAGCCAAATATTCCAAGTTTGAAAGAAACTTGGAATATTTTGGAATGGCAACCATAGCAAGCTCAGATAGATCGAATAAGACTGGAATCTCACTATACTTTAAGTATGCAAAATGAAGTATGAGAGCAAAAGGAAATACAGGAGTGCATAACAAGTAAATCAGTGAAAAGAGGTTCTGATAAGAAATTTATCCAAACCAATGCAAGCTATCTCCATACAGATGGGTAGATATGCCATCCAAAATTAATAGGTGACTTGTGCATTTGCAATCCAAATCAATCCATATGGTCTCTTTGCAACTTTTTCTGGTTTTTCACATCATTGAAGGGATGAGACGCCATTAGCATTTGAAACGTCAATTCATGTCGCCTTCATGAAGAACCTAACTCTATATCCAAAGATTCAGCAAGAGCCTTCACATCTCCCACTCGACATCTCCAACATCAACCTCCTTGGTTAACATTAATTTTGAATCTGATAAGCTTGATTGCATAACCTATTCAGGTAATAGACCATATGCAATCAGCATATGGTATAAGCAAAATTGACCCTTGTTTCCCTTGTTTTGCTGAGTTTTACAACCCAAAAAGCAGTCTGTAACAGAGTCCTTTTCTACCATATTGGCTACGGGCTTCCAGTCAAAGAATCATGAAAATCCGGAAAAGCAGTACTTGGCACAAACCCCTTGCTCAAGAAAAACAAATTCAGTTGTAACCAGTCAAAGCTTGACAGTACAAGCACAAAAAAAATTGTTTTCACCAGCTCTACCAAAAATTAACATGGCATAGAGAAGTATATAGCATTGACATGGTGGGAGCTCTGCATTTCAAACTCGACTTTGATACTTGAGCCTCGCATCGCAACTTCTATAGAGGCAAACTTTTACGGAGGAATCTCAAGACAGATCTACCATCATTTGGAACATAAAGCCACGCTTACCGGATCATACAATCAAAAGCCAAGGAGAAGCTACTAACAAGGGTTTGTTGATACTAAAACCCAATTACAAACCTTGTAGGTCAAGTGGCAAGACATGGGGTCCAGGTGAGTGATATGGAACCCAAGCTTTCCCATTTTCTTACTTGTGCACCCATCTCCAAGAGAGATCTCAATAATCTTCCAAAAAGTGGTCAACAGACACTGTAAAGGCAAATTGAATGGCAAAAGATCGGCTGCCACTGAAGTAGGGTTATCCAAGTGTTGAACTCATGCCATGACAAAGCTGCCTTGGGTCATGGAAATCATTGCACATGATATCTGACAGCATTTGGGGTTCCGTAGAGAGAGAACCCTTACAGCTTTTGAAGGCATTAATCAATCAGAGACAAACATCATCTTGTTTGCTCTAAGGATACACTACTTTCATCTTGATTGGGGAAAAGAGTCGGTGCTCTACTTGAACCTTGTCAAATGACTTTGGATTGTCAAATTCTCAAGAAATCTAGAAACAATTGAAACCTATGTGATTAGAAAAACATTTCCTGACAAAACATTTACCAGATCATACGATCAAAACTATCATCATATTAAAATGACAATCTCATCCTAGGAAGGAGGAGTCAAGGATTCTACAGTTTACCCGTTAGCCTGAATTTGCCACAAGTTGACAACTCCATCCAAAGCACTGTAAATAACAAACAAAAACCTGATTAAAAACATTCCAAACAAGCAAATGCGGCATGTAGACACATTCATAGATTACGACATGATAAAGGATTGAAAGCTAAGGAATAAACAATAAGTTAGCCAAAGCTGTCTCCACCCCTGCATCGAATATAACCCATCCCCATTGAAGACACAATCCTCGTTTTCATTAGCATAATAAAATCAGGAAAGGCAAATAATGGAACAAGCTCCTAAAAAGCTAGCTTCCTTTGACGGTGAGAAAGGGGCAGGAGAAGTTATTAGATTATAACTGTCATCTTCAAACATCGAATATCAGAAATTAACACATGCAAAGAGTTTGAAATTGCTGTTTTAAAACCCAAACAACCCATCTCTATCTGTAAGATAGCTAACACATCCAACTATCTTTTAGCTCCGACATCAAAAGTATTAAACTCTAAAGGACACAAATTACAGAGGCCTCGTGAAATGCAAAATTGTCCAAAAATGAGTTTCTGTTTCGATCAATAAAAGCCACTAATCGTAGTTCTTCCTGAATACTTGCTGAAGGCCTCTTCTGCATTAAGATGAAATGGTATTAATTGATCCAAGATCCCCAATGCAAGATATTACATCAACAGGGTTTTCTAAGTTTAAGTTAGAAATATGTGAGATTCATACTAGCGTAACAAGAGGCACCTTGTAACAAAAGTTTTACATGTGTTCTCCCTCCATCCTCCTCCGTTATTTCTTTGTGCTGGATTGTTTTAACTGTCGTAGATCTACTAGCTCATGAGGTCTACTTTATTAAATCAGCTTACAAACTTGGAATTCATTGCATCCTTTGTGAAGATGCTCTGAGACACTTAATAACACGAGTGCCACGAACACCCCATGAATACTGAATAAAATCGAGACTAAAGCATGCCCCTAGAAAGAACTTTTTGAGCAAAGGACAGCTGAACAACTAAGCTCCCAACCCTAATCCATGAAAAGGACAGCATGAATACCTGGTTGCGAAAAGCAACTCCTGTGCTGGACACAAGGCGAGACTCCTTAGCTTTCTCTTGTGTTGACTGGGAACCTGACTGCTTGTTTGGCACCGAATGGTGAAAGGAGAGGATGTGCTGCGTATCAACGGGATCAGTTCTCTGTGCTCTTTATGTTCTGGCAAAAAGAAAAGGGAGAAAGGAAAGAAAAGGCAGGCCTTTGAGTCCGAATGCAGATGTGAAAAGATAAGACAAAGAATTAAAAAGGAAGCCAATCTGGTAAGAAGCATCTTATGGGAGCGTTACCAATCTTTCTTTTGGTGGCCCTATCTTGAATGGCCTCGGAATCCCGGGGAGAAGGACGTGCACGAGGTTTCTCCTCCTTAACGGTCCTGGCACTCGGGGATTGTTGGAGGATGGAAGAAGTAGTGGGAGGAGGAGGAGGAGGAAGGGCACTGGAGCCAGCCGATGGCTTTGATCCAGGGCCTGAAAAGGAGGAGGAAGGCTGAGAGTCCACCTGGGGAATGGGGGCAGAAATGTATAGTTTTGGTTTAGGGGGGAGGGAAAGCAAGAAAAGGTCCTCACTTTTTGTACCGATAGGACTGGTGGATCGGCGCTCCGTCTTAACGTTTGCAGTCCCATTATTAGTCAAATTGGCTACAGAAGAAGACGACGCCGCTGCCGCCGGGTGCTTGCTTCGAAGCAGAGCTAATTTGCATTTGGAACCATGGAGCCTCTTCTCTGCCTCGAGGAGCTGCAAAGAAGAAGCAAGTTAAAAAAAAAAACGAGTCGGGGAGTTGGACAGACACCCTCTCGTACGACTACTCCATTATCTAAAAGAAGGCTAGGCTATATGCAATATGTTTTCATTTTGATACAATAAGGGGATCCATCCTCTGCTGCTCACAAGCAAATGCAAAAGAAAGAGAGAGAGAGAGAGAGAGAGAGAGAAGGAGAGACCTGGGAGGTGTAATAAGCGACGCGACGACGGAGGTGATCGACTTCCTTGGAGCGATGCTCAATCAAAGCCACTAATATGGTCTCTTCCTCGTCCTCGTCCTCCTCGTCCTCTTCCTCCTCTTCCTCCCCCCTCTTCTCGGTAGGTGTGGGCTTCTTCCTCAAAGACGAAGACGAAGGTGGCGGCGAATGCATCTCCCTTCTTCCCCGGGGCCCCAAAAAGAAAGGAAAAATAAAGAGAAAGACAGAGAGAGAATCGGCAATAAGAACAAGGGAAGGGGAGAAGGGTGGGGGGTGAGGGGTTTGGTTTGATCCCGCCAGCGAAAAGGATGACGCGGACAAAGGGACAGGGGCTTGGGCTTGGGCTTGGGCGGCTATCTCCTTCTCCTTCTTTATTTGGAACCTCTGGGCTGACAACGTGCTTGGGTCGGGTTTGGCGTTTGTTTGGGTCCCCACGTTTCACGATTTTACGATTCCACCTATGCAAGGGGGAAAGGAGCATTCATGCAAATTAGGAAGCGGCGTCTTTCTTTTAATACATCCATAATTAATACCTCATCTCTTAGTATTATTATTTCTACATATTTACAAGTCAAAATACTCGATCGTCTTCCTTCCTACTTCCCAAAATTATCCTTCCTTTCTTCGCTCCTATCCAATTTCCTTTTTACTGATTCTCACTTTGAATTCCCAAAACTACCCTTATGTCTTCTTCCTCTTCTTAATCTCTATACCCCACCTATTATACTAAACCTATTCATTGTCTTTCCACACATAATTACCATTTGTGCGCATGGCCATTACCTATTTTAGCCGTAGTATATATAAAAAAAGGAGGGGTTTTTGTGCGATACAATTGGATTTGGCCCTCAGTGAGGTGCAATTAGTAAAACTATTAGTAATTATTATTATCATCATAAATCACTACTAATTGATGAGGTACATTGCAAATAAATTAGCAATGGCCATTGGGCCTTGCTTCGGCCGACGTCCCCGTTCGGCCACATTCCCAACAAAAAGCTACTGAACGGTCACCCCGTTCGACCACATCAAAAAGAAAATTAACTTCCATTATCCAACTCCACCACCACCTCCTCCTCCTCCACCACCACCTCCTCCTCCTCCACCCCCCCGGGTGCTTGCACCCTTTTTCTCACGTCTATGGTTTTGGCCCGTTCGATTTCCAGTCGTGTCGTTCCAATTACACAGTTTCCACTCTCAATCAACAAGTTCATTCATGGCGACACAGGGAAGACTTCTCCTTTTAGCTTTGTCCCCTTCCCTCCATCTCTTCAATTCGATTCCCAACCTTCCAATTTCTCTCTTTCTGCTTTCATTTCTCCTTTTCCTTCTATTTGCACAACCGGGAGTGAGATGAAGCGGATTCTTCCATAAATTACCAAAAAAGAATTAAAAAAGTCCTTGGATCCGGTTGAGGTGAGGCAAGCCTTTGTTGTATTCATACCTCACGGTGGTGAAAGCTCTCTTATCACGCGATACTTCAAACAACATTCTAAATAAGTCTTTACAACAACGTATGCATTTTTTCTCTTTATAAAGAAACAACACATGCAATTTTATGACATATATTCTCTGGACTCCGTTCCTGAATGGCGTTCTGATTTTTTAGATTTCACAGAAATTATCAAAGAAGTTCATTACAGAAAGACCCATCAAAATAAGATCACCAATAATGCTTGAGTATAATAGTGACCTTCCCCTTCAGGCTTCACCTTCGATCTCTCTCGTCCCTCACGTCACTATCAGTTTTTCACCTTCATATGAATTAGCAAAAAACACTTAGTGATCATAGAGGAGGGCACAGACATGAGTTCCGACCTGTCATGTGCTAAACATAGTTGTGTGACTCCCGTAGACAGTGAAGGAAGCAAGTGATGAGCATGCAACCGTGATGTGCTAGATAAAAGAATGAGCCTCCTGATAACACGAATGGAATTCTAGAGAATGTCAAGTCATGGCAGCAGCTACCCCTTACTTCTTCCAAAAGGAAACCTCACATGGCCCAAAACCAATCACTCAAAACCAACTTCTTTTATGTACAATCCTCAAAAACTTAACAGCTCGGTTTTATGCCTCTACTCCGCATGTACGTTAAAAATTGTGTGGGCAGTTCTGCTAGGAGTTCTTGAACCACAGATATCTCTCCACCTGCATGGGTCGAGAGTAAATGAATAACTAACCAAATAGCTTGTATTACGGTCAATAGTTGAATCAATCACTCACTTTGTACATCTCGAAAGGGAACAAATTGGACAATGTCACGGGTAGCAACACGACCATTGGAACTCTCTAGCCTTTCTCCTTTATCCGCATCTAAAACCTGCGATCAGAATAAGTCTTGGACAAACTCTAGTAAAGGAACTATATAAGCAGAAAAGGTCCACTTAATATAATTACCTCCATTTCCTTAAAATCAGCTCCACCAACCCCAACAATGAGGATTGACAGCGGCAAGTCAGATGCTTTCACCAAGGCATCTTTGGTTTCTTGAAGATCCGTCACAACACCATCCTAATAAGTAGGCCAAATTAAATGCAACATCAAGGGGTTTCCATGAACTGCAAATAACAGTGACCCATAAAAGAAAAATTTTGCTCTACTCAGCAAGAATGGAACCTGGGAGACTACAGAAGAGGAAAAATCAAATTCTCAGAGAGAAAAGTTGTTACCATGAATTAACCCCTCTGCAGAAATATTGCTCTATTGAAAAATAATGCCCCTCGTTTTTCAGATTTTTCTAAGTTTAGCATGTTTTGCAATGATATTTATTTCGTTGACTACAATGATGGGAATAAAAATCACAATCACCATTTTATTTAAGAGATGAACAAGACATGGTGCGGGTAGTCAATCATTGATACAGGTAATGGCACAAGAAGTCAAAAAGCATTAACTGAGATCCAATGCAGTGGTGACGGTTAATGTTGTAAAATGGTCACAATGTATTAATTGCAAAAAAATGAAAGCTCAGTGCATTGATCGATTGCAATTAACATCTAGTAACTCAAGTTCATAATGCACCAAGTTAAATGACCAACAGTGCAAATTACCCCAAATTTTGAAGTCTAAATGGTTGAATGCTTGGCTAACAGCAAAGTAGCCCCTAATATTACTCCCCTGGTGCTATCCACCATTTCCCCGTACCGACACCCTTACTGCAATAACCAATACTTTCCTGCTATCCCACAGCTAGAGCACGAATCTCTTCCAGTGAAGAAGACAAGCCCCCAGCAGCAGTCATATCAAGCACCGTCCAATTATGGCCCGACATCATGTCTCTTTAAATTTCGTTCTCTTTTTGTTACTAAGAATTTAAAATAACTTAATGAAATTCTTTCTTTGAATTGGCTCATTAAACAGGCAAAACTGGAAATCACCTCACAATTGGTTCAGTTCCTGGCCAATTTTAAAACATACTTGGCGGTTGTTGCCACATTACCAATTGACATGCTGCAACATACAGGCAGGGGTGCTGGCAATAATGAAGAGGAAGTGGCAGCAATTATAAAACTTATGACTGTAGAACATTTGGTAATGGTCATAAGGCACTTAGTAATGTTCATAAGCCAAACCAGCTCAGAATACACTGCATTTGATACAATCATAACCTTTTTATAGCATCTCATACAATCGTACTTTTTTAGTACCACCAAAATGAAGGGTCATGCACTGAAGCATTTACTATGATCCTTTTAACCCTTCAAAGTACCAAAAGGCAAGGAAAAAATGAGAGGAGGAGAAAGATCAACATCAAAAAGCATTAATTCTATAGTATCTACAACTTGTAGGCACAATCTATACATTGACTATGAACATCAATCACAAAACACAAAGTCTAGTGCATACCGTGATTATTAACAGCACGAAGTATCTATGCCGACCATTTGCAAGAGATTGGCCAGCAATTTGTGCCGCATTGCTAATGACAGGTCCAAAAAGAGTTGGACCTGCAAGAGAAACATTTAGGAGTGCACTTGTATAGGCCATCATGATCCCTTGAATTCCTTCAACCTGTAATACACCATAACTACAACCTTAACTGGAAATATGAGATGCAGGAATAAAGATGAATAAATAGTATCTGGGAAACATTTTACCTCACAGTATGTACTGCTTCCATTCAAATTAAAACAATGAGAGACTGGACCATCAATTGGCCGTGCTCCAAAACCCCAAGCAGGAAATCGCCTGTCTGAATCGTAAAACTGCAATACTTCTCCAACCTCTAAGATTGCCTGTCAGTGTCATCCAAATGTGTGTGAATTTACAGTCCTTGTAAAGGGCATGCCATTAATCTCCTTCATTGTGCAAATTAGTACCTCAATGTTCCAAGAAACAGAAAATTTATGTAATGTCCCATGTTTTCTCTCGTGAAGGTTCAAACAGAATTTTTGGTGCTGTGGGGAATATTATTTACCGTAATTATGGATAATATATTGAGAAAACGAAATTGAAGAGAAGCATATCTTACTCTCTGATATGCATTTGGCCGTCCTGAGGGATCAATATAATGCAGGGAATCAGGGAGGCGAGGATTTCCATTTGAAGCTGATGGAAAAGGAACCAGAGTAACAATTGAAGTAAGTACCAGTCCCTGTCTAATTTCAAGTTCAGTTTCGGTACATAAATCGCATAGAGCAATTGCAAAAGGATTTTCACTTTGAACTAATAGATTAAACTACCAAATCTATGAGCCAAAATATGTTCGGAGATAATGCTAATGTATGTCCAAGTATAGTAGGCAACTTGTAGATGCATGATGATCATGTCAGCAAGTTAACTAATTCCGCAGGCCAACATCTTGAGGAAACTGTGAAAAGATAGTCCCCGGATTTACATAAAAAATTCAAGAAACATGAAAATCTCTTCTTGGCTAAAAGCAAAAATGAGTCAACAGATTCATGAACTTATTGAAGATTTAAAAGCTCTGGCATAATATAAGAATATACTTGTCTATTTTAGCAGAGAAAGAGAAAGCACATTGGAACTATGTGTGTTTTTAATAAGAACCATAAACTGCAGGTTACTTCAGCCAATCTATAATTACGACCTTAGTGAAGGCAAGCATAAAAATCAAGGAGCATTTTGGCAGCAGGTGAAAGACCAAAATTAAATGATTGCTAGATACAAGTAGAACGGCTAATATGCAGAGGATGCCTGACCAAACCACACAACTGCATATTCTATTTTTAGTACACAAGCTGAGGCGACAAGTGAAGACGAATATAACTCCCCTCTATACCTCTCACGAAATTTACTAATCTAAAGCAAGAATTCCCTCATACAGCAACAAATGGTGGAAGTACAGACCATTACCTGTGAAATCAACAGCCAACATGAAGTTTACTTCAAATCCCGCAGCCAAGTAATCTAGAAAAGTATGTTGGGTACTCTCAGAAAATGTATCCACAAATAGCTGGCTCTTCAGGACTTTATCTCCAGCAGCAGTTGGTAAAACTAAATTTTCTCCCTTCCCACTAGAACGAAGCTTTTCCAAGTCCAATAGTGACTTCTGCAATTTCCTAATACAGTGAAGTACAACAAGCATTGTCAACATAGTCATATACAAGAATCAAGAGAAACGAGAATCAAATGTCAACAAGTACTCCATTTACCCAATCAAATCATGTTTTCCACTGCTATTAAAGTTGAAGCATTCTATTACCAAGGGACTGTCCTGCACAACAATTTAGATATCAACATATGGATGTGGACACCTGGTATTCTTCAAAGAAAACATACATAGCTGAAACATGGATTAAGCATCTCATTAACTGCTAGAGAACAAAAGGAAATGGAAATTGCACCAGAAGCAAGCTTTCTTCTACTGCAGAGTGAGCAAAAGTTGACTAGGGAGTCAAAATTCTACTCTCTGATTAGGAAAATGTTAATACCTTGCTTCCAACTTGTTGGATATTTAAAAATACTGGCTTCCACATAGGTTTGAGATCATTCCTGATGACCTCCGTTTTGCAGACTGGAATTGGAATTCCACTGTCCACAATTTTTGAAATGACCAGAAAAGGATCCTACATTGTTGTAATCCAGAAGATGCAAAGAAAATTAGATTGTTGTTTCTTGGAGTATTGACAAGGGGGGATAAAACTGAAGCTTAGTTGCCACATACAGTCCTTGAGAAGAGATTCTTGTGCTCTAACTCTGAACACCTCAAAATCATCTCAGTTGTAGTCTTAGAGCTAATACATTCTTCAGCATGTACAGCAAGCTTTCCACAATTTTGAGGATGACTTAATCCTGTATATTCTTCTCCATATGTCAGATCTAAGGTCAATGACCTGTTTGATTTGGTAATGATCTGAAAAACAAAATCATGGCGTCGAGTAAAGAGTTTCTATATACAGCATTTGCAGAATCCAATCTCCTCTGAAAATAATTACATTGGGCATTAATTGATGTTAGTATTATTTTTTCCAACTAGCGGCTATGAAAGCAAACACTGAATGTTCTCAGTCACATCATGTTTCAGGGAAGTGCACAAAGAAAATCCAGTATAAAGAAGATCAAAATTTCTCATTGCATGATACCTCAGAAAGAGCACAGGAGGCCTCCCCAAGAAACTGCTGCTCCTCAAGCTTAAGCATCTGTGCGAGTCAAAAATGCTCTCGATAAATACTGTTTGCATTCACTGGAAATGATTTCTCACTGAAGTATTCTTGCAAAACACTTTAGGTAGTAACACGAATATCTTATACACGAAGCTTAACAACTCGGTGCAAAATCCATGATACATCAGACACTCTCAAAGCATACAAAAGAACAATCAGCTGCCTCATACATCAGTCAGTCTTTAATATGTGAACACATAGCAGCCTTCCAGAAATCTTCAGTTCACACCCCTTCATTTTTTGTCAATAATGTAACACATACCCATTGCTTGTCGAAGCATTTTACTCTCATTAAAAAGTATCAGTCCACAGTTTAAATATAGATTAGATCAAGTAACATAGAGGGTCTTATAAAATGCTAAGTAATGCACATCGTATATCGCTAGCAAACTCGATTTTGCTAATGGGCTCTTCTGAATACTGGATGTTGCAAATGACAAAAAATTAACATCCAGATCGTCAATCATCCTAGCTATATATATTTGACTCTTGACCACGTCTAAAAACTCTTCTCCATCAACACAGACCAGAAAAAATAGGTACATTTCTCTCCCAAACACATGATCTGATGCAATATGTTAAGTACGTAGAAAACTTTAAAAGATAATAGGGCTAAACATGAGGCAGGAGGATAAAAAGCCAAGAGCACATCAACAAAATACAAAATCATTTTTAATTTAAGAAGTATAGTAGATCAACGATGTAATATATGTATGTTAATTAACAGAACCTAAACATGAAGACTGAAGTCAAATATCCTGTAAGTTCATAAAATATATGAAACATGCGGATTAGATACGGATTTTTATCTTGTTTTCTATTTCTTTGCACAGAGGGCAGCAGACCAACATGCAAACCCATGGTGCCTCATAAAGGAAACTTTTTTGCTGTCAATTAAAAAATGATATGCACCATTTACCCATCCCAAAAAAGAAAGTGCCTTTGGCAGTCCTAACATCCTTGAATATGTACCTTTACTTCCATCTGGTGAAACTGAGTGTCCACATCATACAGACGAAATCTACAAAGTCATTGGTGAAGAATCTTAAAGTTAGAATATTGAATGATATTTAATTGATTAAACAGATGAGTATTCCATGAAGACAGAAAAGTATACACTCACGACATTGTCTGCACAATTTCAAACTGGAAAGTGACGTTAAGGGTATTGATCCACTTGGGATTCAATGAATTGAGCACGACTTCTGTCCGTCCCACCTCCTTAAGTACTCCATCTCTTCCTCTTGTGTAGACAACCAACATAGGATCACTCTAAAGCAGAGAAAATAGAAAAAAAAGAAAAACTTAGACCATGTGACACTTTTTTTTTAAATTATCATACATAGCAGAAACATGAAATCCTGACATAAGAAACTCAATCTTACAGAAAAATTCTTGAAGTCGAGTGCCAAACAATCTTTTCTAAAAGCTAATCCTTGATCTTTTCTAGAAGCTTAAATTACAGTATACAGAAAGTTCAAGGGAGCTTAAATCGATGCAGCCATTAGCTAGTGGGATGGACAAGCGTATTGTTAATGTACTGAGGTAGGCAACACTGTTCCTAAATAGAATCCTGCAAACCCCAATTCCCTCACAGTTCCGAGGGAGCAATTCCTCCCGCCTGTGGGTTGTATGCTGGAAATAAAGTAGATATCGCGGCAACAAAGACATGGGAGGCGTGCAATTAAGGAAATGCACAACTTCAATGATGCAGTACGATCAACGGATGATAACTGACATTCTGCACAAGCTTGAGGGTTGAGAAACAAACCTTAGAGAGGACGTCCCTATCTCGCAGGCCCGAGGCAGAGAAGGACAGCTGCAGAAACAGAGGTGTTTAAGTAAAGATGAGATGGTAGAGGTAGAAAAAGGGCTGCTTTTCAGATGGGGGGTAGAATATGATGGTGGGTTCTAAGAAGTGGAGCGAAAATCAAGGTCGAAGGTGCAAGGTAGAATGCTCAAATTGGTGAAGAGGGACCAGGTAAGACTCTTTTTGAGTTGGAGGTTGGGATCTTGAAGATTTGAAGAGAGGCCGCTGCAGCATATGAAAAAGAAGAAGGGGGAAATGGGAAAGAAAGCGAAGGAGACCTGGATCTGAGAGTAGAGGCCGTGGTAGCCGCGAGAACGGAGGTAGAGGTGGACGGCGTCGTTGGGGGCGTCGTTGCCGTTGCCGAGGGCAATATCAGCCGGAGTGCCGCCGATGGCCGCCCTGCCACCGCGGTCGTCAGAGCAGCAATTCCCCATATCCTCTCTCCCTTTCGGCAGTCCACGAAACGCGGCAGAGTCAGCAATGGTGCGGCCTTCACTATAAAGAGAAGCAACCACCAACAAACCCGCTGCGGCCCCCCCCCAGAGAGAAAAGGGAATCAACCAAACAAACAAACAAAACAAAACAAAACAAAACGAGCAAGGAGCAGATGCGGAACAACGCAGAGGAATCGATCGCTAAGTTGGTTTCCTCTTTTATCTTATTAAAGAAAGACTTGGAAGGGAGAAATGGAGAAGGCGAGCGAGGAAGAGAGCCAGGGGGGCTGGGCTGACTGGGGAGTTCAGGAGGGGAAGGAGGGGGACACGGGCGGCCCCCACCTGGCTTTGCCCTGTCGTGCCTCAAAGCCGCGTTCCCTCCCTCTCCCTCTCCCTCATTTTCTTCTTTTCTTTTTTTTCTTTTCCCTTTCGATCGCGAATCCCCAATCCCCAATCCCTCTCCCCCAATCAAATGGTTGAGCTGAGCTGAGCTGTTCGTAAATTGTTTGGAGAATTTGTCATAGGAAAACAAAAGAAAGGGAAGACAGGGCTGCTGTGCCTGCTGCTCTGATTGAAATCATTTTCATTTTTGCCTGCTTTGCTGGTCAACTGGAGACGTGCATGACAAGAAGGCGGCGTTGACTCTTTCCAGTTCACTTCATTTGTTTGTTCCTTAGTCTTCGTTGTCGGGTTCCTCTCCTTTTCAGCGAAAATGAATGGGGGGAGGGGGCATGCGGCACGATGCAGATTTGATTACTCCGACGCTCCGTTTGAAAATATGACGACAGTGTGTACGAAAATAATGCTCCGTGTTGCCGAGGATAAAGAACACTCGCTAATATACATATAGTATAGGCCCGGGAGTTAAAAGCCTATAATTTTCAATTTGACAATTTCACCGATCACTTAATCGGTTCCTTATTTAGTACTTAACAAGTGCCCCAAAGTAGCCTCTTCAACAAAATCTGTTTTTTTCAAGAGGGGTGTTGTTTTTCTCCATCCTTACTAGGAGAAAACTTCTTTCGCTTGGCATCTTATATTAAGGTCTATGCACGGGGCATGAACGGAGATTCAAAACCTCCCAATAGCTCTTCAACAAAGAAAGCAAAAGTACTTATTGGAAATTTTTATAAGGAAATAATAAATTTACTTGTTCATATATCATATATATTATATTGAGTGAGAATTTTTGAAATCATGAATTTTAATAAGTCATGAGGGCATATTTATTCGCACTTAAGCAAAAGCAATTTTTTTTTTTACTTTCCCACCAAAGCATAAGATATTATTCTAATTTCAATTAAAATGAATGGAAAAAATTGTATGTAAATCTACAGGTGAAAACTTTTGTTTTTCTTGGTCAAAAGTGTTGTGAAGAACTTCAAGGGTCTCAAAATTTAGAGTAAGCATAATCCCCATAGATCCACAGCAAATGCGGACAAAATCCATGAATTATAAAGATCCTGCAGAAGAAGGGTCGAGAGTCGGAAAAGGAGTAGTCGGAAATGGAGTCAAAATCGGGAGGGTTAGGCTTTGGGGAAATTCCAAGTAAAAAATGGCATCTTTATTACATGAAGGAGAAGATTCCAATTTTTAACAATCATTAAAGACAGAAAAGCGTGGGGTAAAATTAAAGATCCCATCGGCGGAAGGGGGAATGCAGAAGAAAGATGTTCATCTGATGAAAAGCGGAGGAGTCGCGAATTGAGGTAGAGCGGTGGAAAAGGAAAAGCGAGATGGGGTGGGGATGGGCGATATGGGAGGGGTTTGTGGCGGTGGGATCGTTGGTGCTGCTGGGCTGGGCGGGGCTCTGGTTCTTGAATCGGCGGCTGTACAAGGAGTACGAAGAGAAGAGGGTCCTCGTCCAGATCATCTTCAGCGTCGTCTTCGCCTTCTCTTGCAATCTCCTCCAGCTCGTCCTCTTCGAGATCATCCCTCTCCTCTCCCGCGAGTGAGTCCCGTTCCCCCTTCCTTTCCTCGTTTCGATTCCATTATTCGAATTGGATTATGAATCCTCCCCTCCCGTCTGCCTTTTTCCAACCTTCTTTCTTCTCTTTTTTCCCCTGTCTAGGGCTCGATGGATCAACTGGAAAGTGGACCTCTTCTGTCTGATACTGCTCTTGGTCTTCTTGCTGCCTTACTATCACTGCTATCTCATGCTCTGCAACAGTGGTACTTCCTCCTCCTCCTCCTCCTCCTCCTGATCCAATTCCCCCCCCTCCTCCTAGTTGCTTCCATGACCCTTCCACTCACCCCCAATGTCAATCAGGTATAAGGAGAGAACGTGCTGCCACTGGAGCCATTCTGTTCTTGCTGGCATTTCTCTATGCCTTTTGGCGCATGGGCATCCACTTCCCCATGCCTTCACCAGATAAAGGTCTGATCTTCTCAGCTATTTGTCCCTAATGGGCCTTTTCTCTTACTTAATTTCACTTTCCATCGTGCATCATCGCCTGGTGCCCACATCACACAGACCTGATGTTCTATGTGCATGTCAGGCTCTGCCTCATAGTTTTTGCTCGTATCTTGCCCTCTAAATAGTCTCACTGGGGGTTACCGCATGGTTTCTCATCTTTATTGTTCCCAGGTTTCTTTACCATGCCTCAGTTGGTCAGTAGAATTGGAGTCATTGGCGTGACTGTTATGGCTATCTTATCCGGTTTTGGAGCTGTAAATTTGCCCTACAGTTATTTGTCCCTCTTCATCAGGTAATTTACATTACAGTGCCTTTCTCCACATGATAATAGTCTGCCTTCCTACTTCTGCTTTGTTACACGTCAACACTCATCTCGACTGTGGACTCGTCAGTTATCCTGGTGCAACCAATCCTTTGCCAGCTTATAAAAAATAGAAGAAAAAACAAACCAAGCGATTGATTCTGTGAGTTTTGGGCATCAAAATAAACTGCCTCCCCTTCTATTCTTGGTTTAAGATTGAAAACTGAATTCATGAAATATGAACACTTATTTGCAGCACATCCCCCAACAGTAAATATGCCTGGGCTTATTTAGAATAAATATATGGGTCTTCTTTTCACTGATAACTGAGTTCTTCCAGAGTGATCTCTGTATTGTAAATGTTGCAGAGAGATTGAGGAAGCAGAGATTAAAGCGTTAGAGAGACAACTAATGCAATCGATAGAGACTTGTATCCTCAAGAAAAAGAAAATTATTCTTTCCCAGATGGAAATGGCCCGAATGCAAGGATCAGAAGAGGTTTCCTCTCTCTCTCTCTCTCTCTCTCTCTCTCTCTCTCCCTCTTCTTTGGTTTCATACCCTTACATCTTGTGTTTGGAATAGTCTTTTGCTAAAAGAAGATCGAGATAGTAGAGTATTATTTGTTAACTTTTATTGGATTAGAGTACTTGCTATTAATGGAACTTCTGTTTTACGCTTTACTGTTTGACTTGTGCGGCTTTTTTCATTGTATCTCCCACTCCACTGCAAAGGCCAGTATAGATCACACTGTTGGACATAGCTCAGGCTTACCCATTGAGGATACGCAAAAACTTCCAAATTTAGCCGGCGACTCTCTTTTCTATTGTGTGAGTTTATTCCAAGGGAGTGAAAATATGGATGTCTGAACTTTTTTTGAGTTAAAAAAATTCTGTAGTTTGCAGCACCTTTAATTGATTTGAACGCAAAGTACAAAAGATACGTGGCTGTTCTGTTTTAACATCTGCATCAAAATTTGAGTACCTCAGTAAGTATCAACTTTATAGTAGAGACATTTTGAATGACATAATTAGCACAGAAATTGATGTAAGTGTAAATGAGCTGCCAGATAATACAATAGGAAATTTAAATGCTTAAAAATTTTAACTGGTCTAATGCTGAGTGGAGGGTTTTGTATTTTCCTTTTGTCAGTATTGAAAGAGCTGAAGCTTTTCCAATGCCTTGTTGCTGCTTCTACTACATCTAATATCTTCTCTGATAAAGAAATTCTCATGTTGCAGAAGTTGAAGGCTAGATCTTTATTCAAACGGATTGTTGGCACAATGGTAAGAACAGTGCAAGAGGACCAAACAGAGCAAGGTCAGCATCGATCTGCTTTTGAACTAGTTTTCCTGTTCCATGGAGGGAGGAAATGCAAATAATGCATTTAAGGAAGTATGTTGTAAGCTTGCATTTTATGCACAGAGATATGACTAAACATGTAGCCCATGAGATTGGTTAGCAGTTAAGGAAAAAGATGAGTGGGTTTAGTGCATGCCACCGGTTGAATTCCTCGCAATGCAAGCAGTCTATTATTTGAACTTCTCATCAGGCTTTGGCAGTGTTTCATTAGCATCGAATTTGCCTCTCTATTGTGGGCTTGTCATTGGAAAATGATCTGCTTTATCCACTTATATTCCCTATTAGCCTGCTGGCATTCCCTTTTATGCTCTGACACCTGAGTGACCTACTTGTGTCACCATGCCATTACGGTTCTATTGAAGACGGGGGAAATGCAAATTATGCGATTAAGAAAGTATGTTGGAAGCTTGCAAATTATGCTTGGAGAAATAACTTAGCATGTAGCCTTTGAGATTGGTTTAGCGGCGAAGGAAAAAAATGTGTGGGTTTAGTGCATGCCACTAGTTTAATTCCTCGCAATGCAAACAGTTCTTTATTTGAACTTCTCATCAGGCTTTGGTCATGTTTCATTAGCATGGAATTGACCCATCTATTGTGGGCTTCTTATTAAAAAATGATCTGCATTATGCACTTATATTCCTTGTTAGGTCTCCATGCTGGCATACCCTTTTATGCTTTGACATGTGACTGGCCTACTGTTTGTATTGCCATGCCACTACTGTTCCTGAAGAGATTCTCCTTACCTTTACTCAGCCTAACCTCTATACATCTTGCAGAAACATATTGCAATTTTCTGTTTGAATTTAGTAGAAAATCTTTGTTATAGCTTGTATGGGCTGGACAGTAGCTTTATGCTAATGTCTGGGTCTTTAGTATTAAATCTGTTCACCAATTTGCTGCAGAAAAATTATCCTGGAAATGGAGTTCCAATTGCCACAGATGAAAGATAAAACTCCACTGATCGACAGATCAAATATGAATTAGTGATACATATGAGAAATGTGAATGGATAATAGAACTCAAAACACGGGTGCATGATGCAGTTGAAAATTAGATGCCCTGGTATCGTTGTGGTTTAAGGTGATCAAATGTCGGTTGCCAAATAAGCCAACTTAAGTCTTCATATATCCCTTTGGTTCTTTCGTTGTTGGAACTCCACTGCTGATAAGCTTTTAGATTTTCTTTGTACAACAGTCATTTTATAGTGTGACAATGCCTCATACTGTTTTTGCATCCTGTTAAGATATTAAGAACATGGAAGCAGAGGTACAGGCTTTGGAAGAGCTCTCGAAGCAATTATTTTTGGAAATTTATGAGCTTCGCCAAGCCAAGGTTTTTTTTTTCTTGCATTTTTTGCTATAAATTTTCACAGTAGGCTTTCTTCTGTTCTGAATCTCTTTATCATGCTTTAAAGTGTTCCTCAAGCTGTTTTCTACATATATGTGGTATAGCTATATGTAGGGCTACTACCTGGGCTGTTAGCTATCAGCTACTTGGAGATAGCCTAGGAATGGCGGATGCTATGTACGACAAAATCTTTGGGTTTTTGGGAGCTACACAGTATAGGATGATATAAAACTTACTTCTCTCTTTCTAGGTCAATATCAGATGCACATTGAGAGACCTTTCAGTTCATGCAGCTCCTACTTGATTCAAATTTTTGGCTTTTAGACTACTTTGATGGCATTATGACCATTATAATACTAAAATGGCTGGATGAAAACATATCGTAGACCCTAGGTGGCATATTGCAGCTTGCAACTACCATTTTTGGCTTGTTGAATATATATTGCCATAAGCATATGCTTTTCCACCTAAGCATTTTTCTTCATAGGTCCTGAAATGACCATTATGTCTAATGCAGGAAGCAGCTGCTTATTCTCGAACATGGAGAGGTCATATGCAAAATCTACTTGGTTATGCTTGTTCAGTCTACTGTGTATACAAGATGATTAAGGTATGGTTATACTTTGACAAAATATGCTGCAGTATGTGAAAGATATATTATCGGAAGAGGATGTAATTGGACTTAAAACAGAGAAAAATAAACTAGAAAGTAGACACAGTTCCCACTACTGTTGTAGAAAATTTTCTTCCATGGTGACAGAGGCAATTCTTTCTTACTGTAGCTTTCTATTTCTCTCCATCTATAAGGTCCACGTAATGCAATAGTTGCAACAATCATGAAAGATTTAATCTCTGCAGAAATGTTCAACCAATCTGTGTGGTCTTCAGGAGCTCTTATTTTACCAAAATTGACTTATTGTAATTGGTGTAAAAAAAAAAAAACCCCCATTTGGCTTGTAGAATTTGGTAACCGAGTGGCTATGACAGTTTGAGATACTTCAATTTTTTTTCTATATTGCTGATTGAATCTACTCCATTCAGATGTTTCCAATGTTGTGCTATTTTTCCAAATGTATTCACCATTAAATTCTGATAAGCGGATGCTTTAAGTGCTATAAAGAGCTATACTTGACACAATCATCTTCCTTATGTTATGCCGCCGCTTGTCTTCTGAGTTAATTCTTTTTAATCTTTTTCTTTGCCTGTAAGTATTACAAAATTTGCCACAACAATTCCAATGATTGGTGCTATGCCAAAGTATTGCCATTAACCTTCAAAATGCTCTGCAAAGGACTTCCTGGATTAGTTTGGTCCTTAACCTTATCATATTAGCTAACTGCTATTTCACATCATCATTGATTGAAAGGTCAGTGTGCTTATGATTGCAAGATCTCTTGGAATTTTATTTATCAGCAAAGTCCACCCCCCACCTTGTGTGTACTCAGAGCACTTCTTTTGGGGGCTTGGCTCTGATCTCATTGCATTAGGTGTGGGCATGGTCCATCCATGAACCATACACCGCTGGAGGGAGTCCTCCTTTGACATCGTGTGTGACATTCAAGCCTGATTCATGTGGCCAAGCCCTCAATAGGAGTACTTTGAGTATTTTCATGAGGTGACGACCACTTGGGGGTGAATGCTTACTTTTGAGTAGCTCAAGGGCTTTTCTCATCCAATGTGAGACTTCGGGTATTACAAGAATATTTAGAGATACTTCATTTTGATTTTTTCCTGACTTGGTTAATCAACTTTTCCTGCACCTTGATGTCTGTGAGAACTCTTCTGCCTACTTATTTCACAAATACATTGGCTTCAAAATGCTATAGTGCTGGCCTGAATGAAAATGAGTCTCAATTTCATATAGTTGTGAAACACATTTATCAGATTTTGCATTATAATTGTGAATCTCTCTCTCTCTCTCTCTCTCTCTCTCACACACACACACACACACACACACACAGTGGACACTTTATGTGTGCAGACTCAGTCATTCTACCTCGAAATTTTTTTGAATAGTATTCTTTAGCATTTTTTTCTTTTCTTTGGCAAGTGATCCTCCTTTTTCCTAACTGTTTAACTTTTGCTTTTTTATCGATTGGAAACACTCTAGCTTCTCAGCTTGTTTGTATGAAAGATATTAAATTTAAGGATGTGTCTCATCCTACTAACTAGAGTCGGCAGAAACATATATGTTTGCAATAAAGCAAATGTCCGTTGTGACAAAGATGCTGAATATTTGCTTAGACATTGCCCCTTCTGGCAATGAATTACTGACTCATTTGCTTATGTGAGTTTGAGTATTTCTACTGCCCACGAGCTTGTGCATTGTACAGATACCAATTGAATTGATCCCTGAATGCAAGATGCCTAATTGATTTAATTTTGTTTCTATCTGCAGTCTTTACAAAGCGTGGTGTTTAAGGAGGTCTGTACTTCAATCTGACATCTCCTGTTGGTTTCTGAATTAATGATTGCCCATTTTTCTTTTAAGCATAGTTTAAAGAGGTAATTCTCTTGTTTTTGAAGTATTAACCGACTTTGGCTTCTGCAGGCTGGTTCAGTAGATCCTGTGACAAGGACAATCAGCATATTTTTGCGGTTATTTGATATTGGTATCAATGTCTCTTTGCTGTCTCAGGTTGGTTTTATAGCTTGGTTTCTGTGATATTTCTGCATATGTTAGAACACATTCCTTCTAGTAATTTGGTTTGTTGTCATCACTCCTTTGTTTGCACACGGTATAACAAAGTTCATCCTGGCAATACTGTGATTTAAGTATCGGAAATTTCACAAAGATTCTTTTCTTAATTGGTTATCTGGTTGTCTATGGAAAAATATTTAGCTCTTCTCTTGTAATGGTATATGTTTTAGGTTTATGTGAATATTCTGCTTATAAAAGTTTACCTTGTGAGATTTTTGCATTGCTAACTGGGAGAACTCATTATTTTTGGATTCAGTAAGGTGGAAAACCATTAGCTTAGAAATTTCTATTAAACTTAAAACCATTGTTTAATGAATCATTATGTGGAGCAACATATGTCATTTTGCTCAAGGAGGAAAGTTAGGAACATAAAGATCAGATCTGGTGGCACCAGTCTATAAGTGATTTGTTCAGTGACATAAGCTCTTGACATCAGAAATTCAGGGTCATATCCCAGGATATCAAAAATTTAAGTTTTTGAGGTTGCCTCTCCATGTTTGGAACATGGTGGGATTTTACCATGATATATTAAAGGATCTGCTGTCATGAAGGTTAAAGTTCTTGTATATGGATTCAAGTTTTTCCCCCAATCGCCTAGTCATGATTATCCTGTCTCTTTGAAAGGCATGAACATTATTTAAAGAGAATAGTTATTGTGGAAAATGGATCAGTGAATATAAATTCTAGCAAGTAATTGAGCACTGATGATCTTAAACATTAATTTTGATTTCCCACCTTATCGTTATATTTTACTGACTAACGATTACCTGGAGGGCTTGTCTTGTGTGATCCATTGCCCATAGACTGTCGGACACTAATGATTTATGAGTAGGGTCCATTTATGCAAAGGTGTTGGGAGTCAGTACCCTACTCGTGTTCTCCTATGTGATATTTTAGATAGAGATGGTTCTAGGTTTCATATTCTATGCAGATGATTAGACAGTCATTTGATTAAATAATTACCTCATGCAAATAATGAGAACCCAACAGAGAGCATGCTTGATCATTATTGCATGGTGAAATCCTGAACTTTGCTATTTATCCCTCCCACAATTTTTTCGGCTTGGGAGAGATTTGAGGGCTATTGGGAGTCTAGCGTCTAATTTTCTTGACGTAAAGAATTGATCTTTACAGGGTTTTAGTATTTTTTGGATTACTGAAAATTCACTTGACAGTTTAAAATTTGTTAAGAGTTACTTGACTCTTTCTTTGTAAGCTTGGATAGGGGTGGTACCCCGTTGGTACCTCTTGCATAAAAATTTTCTTAGCTCTATGAAATCTAAACATTATTTTAAATGATGCTAATGTCTATTTTCTCTTTGTCAATTGTGCAGTACATTTCTTTGATGTTCATCGGAATGTTGATCGTTATATCGGTTCGTGGATTCTTAACAAATTTAATGAAGGTAACTCCTGATTTTTGTGAAGTTGCTTCAATATAGGGTGGATTTTAGCAAGTACATAATTCAATTAGAATGTAGAATTTGAAAGGAATTCTTTTCACATCTTCTGTAAGTTCTATGTTCTATGAGATGGATGGAATTATCTCAAAATTACTGGTGGCTCCATCTTCAACAAACTTGAGCTTCAACTGATAATTTTGGCCTTCTATACAGTTCTTCTTTGCAGTTTCCAGAGTCGGAAGTGGGTCTTCTAGCAATGTTGTACTCTTCCTCTCCGAAATAATGGGGATGTATTTTCTCTCTTCTATTCTCCTGATACGGAAAAGTTTGGCCAATGATTACAGGTAATTATCATTCTCCAATAGCAGTATAGTTTTTTTCTTTTTTGTGGATGTGCCCTACATTTTAGTGTTCCTTAAGGTATCCCACAAAACAGCACATGAGAGAATTGCGTTACATTAATTGGTTTGCATCAGTCCGAAATTTGTGTAAGAAGTTGCCTAGTTGACAGCAGAATCCTTAAAAACCCTACAACTTTGTGAAACTAACATAAAAAATCAGATGGAGCTGACACCTTGACCTGAAGCACTTTGCTGGCTAACTGCACAAATGTTCTGATTGGCTCATAGGTGGAAGATGCTACGTTGAATTAGCTCTTTCCATTGAAGGTTAGCCTCGCATGAACTAGAGAACAAAGAACTATTGCAGTGAAGTGTGGTTTATAAGTAATATTTGTTGCAGCCACACAATGCACTCATAAGGTAGCCTGCATAAAGATCCTTGTTTGTGATGAGAAATTAGATTTATCTATAGAGAAGCTCTTCTAGTACATCAGCAAACTTAAGAATTGAGAGAGAGGAAGGATGAATTAAACCAAACATCAGTAATACTGACTTAGACTAGAGCATGCATCCCGCAAAAGCTTAGAAATAGCAAAGACTAAAGAAGATGAAGACTCTGTATATGTTGGTGGTCTTGCAAAATGTCTGAGATGCAAGTGAGATGATTAAACAGACTTTATTTTGTTCTCGTGCATGGTTGTTCTTGCCATCTTCTATGCCAATGCATTGGATTCTCACATAGCTTCTGAAAACTGATATATTGCTCGAACACATTAGGGATTTCCTTTTTGTTGTCAGACCTGGTGGTCATCATCCCATGGGATGCAAAATTTTAATAGGCTTCCTGAATAGCATTCCTGTTTGTCTTGGCAGGTTGATCATTACTGATGTGTTAGGTGGAGATATCCAATTTGATTTCTACCACCGGTGGTTTGATGCAATTTTTGTAGCAAGTGCTTTCCTTTCTCTGCTTTTACTTTCTGCACATTATACCTCACGCCAGGCCGACAAACACCCGATTGATTAATTTGTTATATTGGTAAGTACTTCTAATTGTGGCAAGAACTTATTCTTGGGGGAACTTGAATAATCTAGTCTAATACCCTTAGCTATTGATGCTAAATTGTTAGGTGTTTCCTTTTGGGCAAGTCTTATTTTGGTCTGCTAATATTGGTTTCTTGATTTTATTCTCCACCCTTTCTTCATGCAATCGATGACTTGTTTGATTTGTGCAATCAAGTCTTTTGATCACTTTTTACCACGCCAGCAATGCTGGGGTAACAAACTTGTGGGGATAAAGGTAGGTGATTCAATCACTTAATTGCACAAACCAAGTGAGTTAAAAACTTCATTGCTGTTGGCAGTCGAATTTGAAAAAACACTACAAATTAGATACCAAAATTAGACTTTTGACTGTTTAATGGCGCTAGCCTGTTGCCATTGTTTGTAACCTTACATAGTTTTATTGGCCAGACAAGTCATGTAATTTATGCATTTGTCTTTAAGTTGAGTTTATTTTCTGTTGATTGTCTGGAGGAAATGTGAGTTAGATTTATGTTGTAAAATATTTGAATCGATGTCACCTGAAAGTTGGCAGAAAAACCAGCTGTTATTGTATACAAAAAGTCAAAAATTTAAATTTCCTTCACCTGTCATTGTTTGATAGATGGACTGGAGTAGTTATATCTGTAGTCAGAAATTCCACTCATGCATCAACAAATTATGATATTACATCTCTTCTGCCTTAACTGGAGAGAGGCTGTCTATTTTTATTTTTTTTTCTTTTTTTTCACCAGAAAGAGAGGCTTTCTTTTTAAATTGATACCATTTTGGGGTCCATTGCAGACTTTTGGATTGGTTTTATGCTTTATATGGAGAGTGAGATTATTAAACATGCATGGTCATGAAACTTGGATTTGCTCTACAGCATTCCTTTTGAGGATGAATTTTCTTCTTAAATTTTCTTAAATCAAAATTTATCAGTCGTCCTTTGTCGCTAGTAGGTGTCAAGTTTGTAAATGCATGAGATGGATGGATGGTGCTGATTTTCTTGTTCAATTGGCGTGGTCAAACCTTTAACAAGTGCAAGCTGTGGTGAAATGTCGTGTATCTATTCTTTTGAAGTTGGTGGCAAATGTTTTTCCCAATGTTTCAGGTATTGCTAGGGATGAGGAGCATGGCTTATTTTTATGAGTGGAAGTTGTTTTACAGTCTTCACTCCTCTCCTTCCATGAATGCAGGAGTAAGAATTGGCAGCACTTTTGAAGTTGGATAATAGTGGCAAACACGGTGTTTGGAAACTTGCTCTCATATGTTTGATCGGAACAAAAAATTTCATCATTTTGTAGATAGCGAAACCAGCAGGCAGGAATTTTTCCTTATGTAAAAGAAGCAAGAAGATACGGAAGCTGTAAGCTGGGGAAGAGTGATCACGCTCTCTTGTATATCAGATTTGGGCTTTGGTATTCTGTGCTATCTGAATTTGGAACTTGACTATATTGGGGTGGTATGTAAAAGTTGGTAATCTGGAGGAAAAATATTTCGCCCTTTTCAAATTCATTAGAACCGAAATATTGAAAAGTTACTCTTCATGTCGGTAAAAATTTAAACATATATGGCCCTGAAAAAAAAATGCAGGATGCACACGGGTCTGGATACACTGGTAGAAAAGACATTCATGTGGATGCGGAAACCTGGCTCTTTACATATAGGAGATTCATATGTGATGCGCATTATCCTTGATTAGAGTGTTTCTCACTCTTTGCCCCTGACTTTTGATGGATAAAAGCTTGTTATAATTAGTATAGTAATAGAGTTATGGATCTTTACATATAGGAGGAATGATGATTCCCCTATGAGATGTGGGATATGGGCATTCCCTTCTGAGAATTGAACATGCTTCCCTTCTGCATGGTCATGAGTCTTCCAATCAAGGCTCCTCGTTAGAGGAAAAAGTGTCAACATATTGCATTGATATCAATTTAGTGTTAAATTTTTTAATGGTGTCAATTTAGTCGTAAACCTTTTGATTTAATGCTAATTCAATTGTAAACTTTCGAATAGTGTCACTTTAGTCCTAAACATTTTAACCTAACGATAATTCGGTCATTTTAGTTAATTTTGACTAAATTTTGCTAACGTGTACGTCAATCGACTTATGTGGCACCATTGGCACAACATAAATAATTTTTAATAATATTTGAATTATTTATATGATTTTTTTCTCCCTTTCCCTTTTTCTTCCTTTAGGTGGTGGACAGCCATTAGCCACAGTCAATGGCCAAGCAAGCTAGCCTCCCTTGGCTAAGGTAAGTCTAAGCCTTGGCAAAGGTTAGCTTCTTGACTTGGTAGGGCAGCCCTTGTGAGGGCTCCCTTGCCAAATTGGCAAGGCCAACCCTTGCTCAGGGTAAGGCGGCCTCTTAGTTGTTGCTGAGTGAGGCCGCCCTTATCGAGGCTCGACCTCGACTCGTCATGCCTGGTGGTTGGCCATTGCCTATAGCAAGTGGTTGGCCACCGCCTAAAGGAATAAGAAATGAATGAGAGAAAAAAAATCCAAAAAAATAAAAACAAAATCGAAAAAGTAGTATTTATTAGCATCGATTGTCGTCTATCTCAGCAAAATCCAGACAAAATTACCGGATGACTGAATTGACATTAAATTAAAAGGTTTATGATTAAATCGGTACTAGTTTAAAATGTTTATGACTAAATTGACACCATTAAAATGTTTATAACTGAATTGGCACCAAGTTAAAAAAATTAGGACCAAATTGTCACAAATGCCGTGAGTTTAGGACTTTTCCGACACTTTTCCTCCTCGTTGGATTAATAAAACCTATTATTCAATTGTCTCCTCAATGAAGTTGACTCAGATAATCATAATTTCATTTCTTTTGGAACATTAGCTATTCTTCTTTATATTTTCATTTTTCAAAAACACTACCATTTTTAGCTAATTGCATGAAAATTATATTGGGAAAATTAGTTTTACTAACAAAGATTGAATAGTAGTTATAGATCTTTTATACTTTGATACGTAATGATGAATACTGCAAATAGGGTATAATTTGCCCTTACTATTGTTGTTACGGGTTTAACTCTAGAAAATTCACCAAATTTATAGAGAAATGAATTCAATAATTACTCAATTTCTTCCTTGAAATTTCACATTTATTGTGTTATCAAAATTGTGTGTATAAAAACAGAAGAAAAGAGTGTTACAAAGAAGAAGTCATTGTTTTAATAGTTGTGTGCTCTCTTTTATGATAAACCATCAACGATTTTTCATATCAACAATTATTTCTTTTCATATAAAAATGTCACATCTATTCATGACCAAGAGTCACATCTTTTTATGATAACAAACTATTTCAACAATTACTTATTTAGTTTGTTATATGTGTGAATTTACATAAATCCATTCATATAATAAGGTATCTATTAAGATTTGAACCTTCAATGGGTGTAAATAATTCTATTAACAAAATCGGTGGTAAATAAAATTCTAAATTGTAATTCCATTTATTTATCAAATTATCACACATATAAATTTATACACATTCAATTATAAATTTTCTATGCATTAGCACTCTTGCATTTATGAACATTTACAAAAGTTTATCCAACTTTTGTTAGAAGAGGTACCACTTCTTATGTTTGTATTGGTAAAGTTCCTAACTCATTACATTAGTATTGCCTTGCTTAAATCTTGAACTTTATTAAGATATTTTCTCATACTTGTTCTCCTAACTTTTCATGAGTACTAACCTTGGCCTTAGTACTCAATCATTGTCAAGATACAATATATTAAACTTTAATAATTTCTTTAGAAATTATAAAGTTGAATTGCACTATACTTGACTATTATCAATTGGCCTATAACCCATCCTTGGTAGTATTGCTGAAATAATTCCATCAATAATTAATTATCAAACATAAGTAGATCCCGAGCCAATGTCTAGATTTTCCATTGTATTTTTTACAATATGCCTTGGATATTGTTGCCTCACTTTTGCAATGTAAAGATACGGTTGCCATTAATTGTAGCTCCAACTCTATATCCAATGGCAATTTACACAACCATTCAGCCTCGTTACGAGCGGCCGATAGTGGTATAAATTCAAATTCCATTGTTGAAGGATCTATGGATATTTGCTCCTTTGATGCCCATGAGACTGCATCATTTGCAAGCTTGAAAAAACCCACCAGATATCAACTTGTTATCAATTGTGCTAGTTATCCAACTAGCATCTAAATATCATTTTTGGCTCCGTTTGGTAATGTTTCTGTTTATCTATTTTTTTGTTCTTTTGTTCTCAAAAAAAAAAAGAAGAATAGAAATCCGTTGGGTAATACCAACTAATTTTTCTATTCCCCGGAATAAAAAATTGTTCCTAAGAATAAATTTGAAGTGGAAAGGAGAAGTAAAAAAAAACAGCTTTTTAATCCTGGAAAAAAATTTTAAAAAATATTTCTTGGGTCATTACTCATGGATGACCATTGTCCGCCAACCATCACTTGTTGACCTTCACTTGTCAGCTGCTGACCGCCGACCACCAGCCAATTGGCGCCATTTGCTCGACAACCGGCAGATAGCGAACCGGAGACCGGTGGCCCAGCATCCGACAACCAACGAGCGGCAGCGACCAACAACTAGCAAGCAGCGATGGCCAACACCCACTACCCACCACCACCATTGAGAAATAAATAAATAATTTTTTTTTATATTTATATTATTTTTTATTCGGAAAATAAGAAATTCGTATAGTTATCAAACGTCTTATTTTACTCAGAAATTGTTATAGGGAGTAGAAATAGAAAATAATTATTTCTCAAAAGACATTATTTCCAAGAGTAGAAATGTTGTCAAACACACCCTTAGTATTGCTAGTTGACTCTCATAATATAGACCATAATATATTATTTTCTTTAAGTAACAAAAAATCTTACTTATGACCTTGCAATGCACAGTGCTAGGATTAACAATAAATTTAGATAATTTACACATGATAAAGATTATATTCAGTCTAATGCAATGCATGGTGTACATTAGCCTTCCAATTACACTAGCATATGTTGATTGTGTTAAAAGTTGCCCAGTACTTTCCTTCAATTTAATTGCCACATCATATTATACATTTGACTCTTTAATTCCCAAATACTAATATTTTTAAATGATTTTCTTCATATAGTGGCCTATAAAACACACCCTTCCTCTCGCAAAAGGTCGGGAGGTTCAAAACCCACGGTTGTCATAGGGTGACTTAACTGGTCGTCTGTGTGTGGTGGCTAGCACTTTCGGCCCCCAGGGTTTACTCCCCTAGCTGTCGGCGGGATGCGAGGTTCCCTGGGTTACCAAAAAAAAAAAACACATTCCTCACCATATTTGATTACTTTGATACTTTAAATCGTATCGATTTCTCCCAAATCATTCATTTTAAACTAAGAAATAGATAATTTTTAGTTTTATTTATGCCATGCATATGTGTACCAACAAACATGATATCATTTACATAAAAGTAGATTATAGCTCCATAATCTTTGATAAATTTTGAGTAAATGCAATCATCAACATTGATATGCTTAAATCCATAAGATAATACCACTGAATTAATTTCCTCATGCCATTTTTGTTGTTGCTTTCTTTGTCTCTATTCATGTTGTCATTCTCAACAAAATACATTTTATCTACAAATTCTTTCTCATGATAAATTTCACAATCCCGAGGACCTTCCTCAACTCAAATGTGTTTTATCAAATTAAGTCATATGGAGGAGTTCATGTCAATAATCATTCCAACTTAAAAGCAATTTTGAAATAGTCGTAGCAACTTGAAAAGATTCGAGTGGTAGATCGACTAAGTCCCAAACGTGGTTTACCCTTAGAGACTTCAGTTCATTTTCTAAAGCTTTTCTCCATTCTTCCTTATCAGGAGATGAGAAAATATCTTGAACTATTTTAAGCTCTGTATTGTCTTGTGGAGCAATCATAAATGCTTCACTTTCAATGTCAAAATGACAACGAGAAATATTTTTACGATTACTTTTACATAATTAAATTTCTTGTGAATTCAATTTGCCATGTAATGTAATACTCCCACTAGATTTTTTTATGTAAAGGTAAATCTTCATTTCCCTCGACAATATTAGTAGATGTGTTATCAGGATCTTCCATTCCATATTATTGAAAGTTCTTATTGATCTCACCTCCACTAGGAAAATCATTCTCCAAAAATGTAACAACTTGCGACTCTATTTTTGTTACACTTCCATCAGTTTGCTCATCTATGAACATGTACCATTTGAAGTGTTTAGAATATCTTATAAAGATATATTTCTTCCCCTTATGACCTAATTTACCATATTTATGAGAAGAATCATAAACATAGACAGCATACCCTCAAAGTCATAGATTACTTAAGTCCGATTTTCTAACAGTCCACAATTCATAAAGGGTGGAAGTGACTGACCTAGAGGGCACACGGTTAAGTACATAAATAGCAATCAACAACACATCTCTCTAATATGAGAAATGTATATTTGCCTACACCATCATAAACCTAACTATTTCTAATAGGGTTTTATTCCTTCTTTCAGTAACCTCATTTTGTTGCAAAATACCATGAATAGATAATTGTTTTACAATTCCTGTTTTATCACAAAGAGCCTTGAATTGCTTAAATAGATACTTACATTTATCATCAATTCTCAATACTTTTATTATTTTGTTCAATTGATTCTCTATTAAAGTTATATATCGTCTAAAACAATCTAATACTTTGAACTTATGGAAGATCAGAAAAATATAATCAAAACGTGTGAAGTTATTTATAAAAGTGATGAAATATGAGACTTAATGCCTCACATTTACATTCAATGGGCCACAAATGTTAGAATGTATGAGTTGTAATGGAAGTTCAATTCTGGTTCATTTACCGAATGGTTTTTCAGTTACTTTTCCCACTAGATAATGTTCACATTCGGATAGATCAACATTAGCAAGTGATTTTAAAATGCCTTCTTTTGCCAATTATTTTATTATTTGTAACTCAATATGATATAATCTAGCATGCCAAGTACTTGCATTAATCTCCACATTACTAAAAAATGTAATTAAAGAAAAATAATCATTAATATTAATATTGTACACATCATAGTCAATGTCTAACACTATAAAATCATTCAATGTCAATAAACTGTTCGATAATATAAGCATAGGTAGAGGATCTTGTAGCCTTTAAGCAATCATCCTCTAATTCCAAAAGACGCACTATATCGTCAAAAGTGACAATATTCTCATTGTACGTGACATTGATTTTTATATGTTTCCAATTGTTAGGAAAAGACCTTATAACAGCATGATCTTGTTGTTCATTGGCAAGGGTGTGACCTACCGACTTTAGCTCACATAATATATTTGACATTTCTCGAAGATGCTATCTCATTGTTAGATTTGGACATTTTCGATGTGTATCAAACTTGATGGTAAGCTTACTCATCTTAGTGGCAGACGTACCTTCAAACTTATTTTTCAAGGTAACGTGATTGCTTGAGCTTTGTCATAACCTTTAAACTTACACATGAGATTATTTTGCATACAATTCAGTAACATGATGCGAGCAATACTATTTTTTCTTTTTCCAAACTCGATAAATTTCTTGATATCTTTTGTATTAAGCTAAAGTGCCATGTTCATGTTCATTTATGGTGTGGTTTAGGATTTTCAAAATCTCTTACTCATCGAAGATGTACTGAATCTTTCAATGTTGACTATCATAATTGTCATAGTTCAACTTTTCACCTTTATTGAAGTCGGCCACAATGATCTTGGATGCCGAAGTTATAATCAATTGCTGCTACATATTGACATAATGAATTCATAATCAATACTAGCACGATTTCACATTAACACACATTTAATTTGCAGCAAAAATAAACAAATTAATAATAATTTAACAAATGACATCAAAATGAAAATTTATTATGTTCCCAATCAACTTTGGCATATGATTGTTCTACTATCATCAACTTATTTTTGCGCAAATTTTAAGTTCTAAGTGAGAACTCTTTTGAATTCTACGAACTCCCCACTAGAAAAAATAATTACATAACCTCATGTAATTATTACATTTTCTATTAAATATTGAAAGGCATATCAAGATGTGAACCAACGTATAAAATAATCATACAACAACTATAATCAAAAGCGGAATTCAAGATACATTGAAAAATAAAGAATCTCCAGCCATTGTTTGAGATTATTTGGAACCAGAAAATTGCAACCACATTAAATCATGAATATGCCATCATTGAACCAAGCTCTATACAACTTAGTAGGCTAGTTTCTATATTTCTAAAACCATAGGAAAATACATATTAAAAAATAATGAACAATGCATTTATATACAAAAATAAGCGTATTTAGGGTTTCGTACACATTTTTATACCCTTAAAAGCTACAAGCATGTAAAATAATTATACCACAATGTAGAACACTTCAATATGAACACAAGGACACTAACCACACACCAATTGGATGACACATGTGTCGCCTGAGTGCGCAATGTGTGTGACGCACGTGCCTGGCCTAAAAGGCCCTTACTAGTTGGTCCGACCAATAGACTAGTCAACACGGTCCAACCAATTGACCAATCAACCAGGTTGGATCGTAGGTCAGGTCAATGGGTTGGGTCTTTGGTCAGGTCAATAGGTCTAGGTCGGGTTGATGACGTCAACATGCTGGTTATTGAATGTTTGCCGATGTCACCAAGGATGTCAGCATGCGCTGGTTCGATGTGCACATGTCTCTCACGTGCTGGGATTGCCTAGCATGTGGGGCACATGTAGGCGCGTCCAGTGTCATTGGACGACGTGCTACCCGCTATTTTGATTGTCTTGACAAGTACTTTCACCTCATATGATCAAAATGGATTTTCACTAGAGAAATATTTTGAGAATCAAGTAGAATAGAACGGTCGTTCATCCTCCAAACTTGTTTCACGCGTCAGGTTCGTTTTTGATGACTCATGTAACAATTTTCAAGCAATAATCATGCAAGCAATATGAAGTTCATCCTCTTGATCCTCATGTCAAACAACGGGTGAAAAAACTTGATGGAAAAACAAGACATAGATCATAACATAGGCTTTGATACCGATGTTGGAAGAATAGTTAGCGGAAGAAATGACTAATCTCTTCTATGCACAATAAAACCAATTATCTAGGAATGTACGTTAAATCACTAGCGAATGATGGACTATATAACTTTACGTTGATCCAAATACAATCATGAGGAATGTATTCTTTTTCCACAACATTAATGCCAATCGTTTCTCAAAGTAGCAATGGAAGCATTTTTCTATGTTGTCTTTGATAGAGAGAGAACAATGCTCCTTATTTCAGAAAGTTCATTTCTGTATATATTGCGTTATGAGGAAGTTACTTTAACTTCCCTTAAAAGACTACCATTCTCACCTCTTCAAAGGGTGCCTCTCAAACAAACCACTTCAGGGCGAATCAGTGTCAACACATACACCCTATCATGGGCGAACCACTACAATATGACATAAGGGTAAGTACACTAGGAGTACCATAACTTTCATACGTCGCTTACTTTGGTGCCAAAATCTTTTTTTTTGCTTACTTAAGTGTCAAATCGGAGCGAAATCGTTCACTTGAGTGCCACTCTGCCTGAAAAGCTGACACGGCACCGGAAAACAATATTTTAATTAATTTTTTTGAGTTTTTTGATTTTTTTTTGGCTTCTTTTTTTAGGGCCAGTGAGGGCCACCGTTGACCCTCGCCTAGATTGGGCGATGGCCCTTTGCCGTTGGTCATGAAGGCCCTAGGTGAGGTCGGCGAGGCTATCAACGGCCTCACCCATAGCGGCGATGGCAAAGGCTAGGCGGCCCTTGCCCAGATCTGGCCTTGAGCAAGGCCGCAATGGCCCTCAGCAGCCGCGGGGAGGCCACGACGGCCTCACCCAAGGCCTTCGTGGCCGACAGCGGGGGGCCCTCGCCCAATTTAAGTGAGGGTTCTGCGGCCGACAAGAGTCAACGGTGGCTCTTGCCGGCTCTTAAAAAAACAAAAAATAATAAAAAAAAATTAATTAAAATATTATTTTCCAGCAGTCACGTCAGCTTTTCCGATGGAATGGCACTCAAGTGATCGTTTTTTAAAACTTGTGATACTTAAGTGAGCAAAAAAAAAATTTGACACAAAAGGGAGCGTCGTACGAAAGTATTGATGCTCTTAGTGTCCTGACCCCATGACATATATTATCACAACTCACATGACAAGTCCACATTCATATGTAGATACCGCGATTTTATCATATATAATGGAAACATCCTTGCATATGATTTGTAAAAACATAATCTCGTTCGTAAGGACGACAAGTACACCGACAACATGTTACGAAAACACTCGTGGCTTTGAAAAGCGATATATACTTGGTTAGGGTTCACGTAAGAGACGAAAACAAAAGAAGAGGAAGGAACCCTTTTGCAGTTGCCACCCCTCGTGCACTGTAGGGTTAAAGAACGGAAGTCTCTTTTGAAGTTTCAATAGATAAGGTGGCTTTAGATGACCATTCAACCTCTCCATTTTTTTTAATATTCGATTTGAAACGATAGAAGCATTGAAAAACCCAAAAAGAATTACACCTTATTGTTTATTCCGGGATTTTTTTTTTAATTGTGTACATTGAATGAAGTATCTTAGATTAATTGGATCTACATATGTATTTGGTTGAACTAAGTGTTCACTCAGTCCCTTGTACAGAATAATTATCCAAAAAATCATAAGTTTATTGTACTACAACATTAATCAAGCCCTAAACTTATCAAATTGGCTAATTTGGTCACAAGTCTTTTGAAGATTTATTGATATAGTCATTCTAATCTAGTCAATTTTGGTTGAAAATCATCGAAGTCTCGTTAGAGGAAAATAAGAAAAAAATGAAAAAGGAAAAAAAATATTTAGAAATTTTTTTAAAGAAATTGAAAAAAGGGTCTACATTATCATGAATTAAGTCATATAGAATGGTTAGTATCCATGTTGGAGAAATTATAAGTGATTGATAAAATAAACGGATTACATATTATAATGAAGTGCCATATATATGCAAGAAAGAGATCCAGTGTGATAGGTAGAATAAGGTGAAAATAAGATGTAAGGCAAAAAAAGAAGAAGAAGAAGAAGAAGAAGAAAGGATCGAGAAATTTTCTTTTGTGCTCCTATATATTGAGTTAGAATGGAAATAAGATAAGTTCGGTAGTTTATTTCCTAACCAAAGGTATTTCCGCATGTGTCGGGAATCCCGGCATTATGAGATATTTTTCTCCGTTGCGTCGGAACAAGCTTGGTTTCCACGTCATTGTAAAATATAAAATGCTATAGGACAAACGAGATGCTTGCAATTATAGATGGAGGCAGTAAGAAGATCCCTCGAACTTGGTTACTTTTGAGTTATAAAAATAAAAAGAAAAAAGAAAAGGGATTGAAGTTTTGTTTGGAGGAGAAACTCATCTCGGGGAAAAAGTGAGTGAAATGGACGAGACGTGTAAAAAACAAAAAACTTCTGCTGCTGCTGCGTCCCCCAGCATCAGCATCAGCATCAGCATCGTCAATTTAAGTGGTGGAGAGAGGAGAGGGAGGGCGGGGGTTGTATACCGAGAGAGCAGGAATGGGCGAGGCGGCGTTCGTCCGTATCCCCAATTCCCTCTCTTCACCCATAATCGTGAATGCTGCAGTAAGACCCAAGTTTAAGATAAAACAAACGACGGCAGCAGCAGCAGCAGCAGCAGCAGCAGCATTTATAAATTAGTAAAGACGTCCCTCCTTCCCTTTTCCATCCCGACCAACGCCCATCCCCAGCCCCTCTCCCCACTTTATAATTAAAGGAATCATCATGGCCTCACTCCGCATCCCAGTCCCCTCAACCCCCCTCCTCTCTCCCCAACCTCCACGCTCCCCCGACCTGAGCGGCCATCACCGCAGCCGCCGCCTCTCCTCCTCCTCCTCCTCCTGCGGCATCCGCACCCGTACTCCCGTACTGGCAATGACATCTTCTTCTTCTTCTTCTTCTCCCCCGCAGCTCCAGGAGCTGAGGCAGGGGATTGCCGACTTCTACGACCAGTCCTCCGGCTTGTGGGAGCAGATATGGGGCGACCACATGCACCACGGCTTCTACGACTCCGACGCCGACGACGTCTCCCTCTCCCTCCCCAACCACCGCTCCGCCCAGATCCGCATGATTGAGGAGTCCCTCCGCTTCGCCTCCCTCCTCGATCCTGGTGAGTCTCCAATGACCCCTCCTTTTTATCTTTCGTTTTCAATTGTTTTGGCTCATTTCCCAATCGCAGCATCGCCCTGACGCTAGTAGGATTCTATTGATTCCATGTCGTGAAAAAAAAAAACCACGCTTCCCTGTTTTCTGGCGACATAATTAAATTACACGGCCCCCCGTTTACTTCTCGCTTCATGTTGTTGCCTTGTAACGTTACTACCGGTTACCCCTTTCCGACTCTGAATCTGTGCGTACGCCTTCGTGACGGCGTCGATGAGGACGATATTATATGTGAACGCCAGCCCTGTGGTTTTTGATCCCTCTTCCTCGGTGCTATGCTAGATTCCAAGAGACCGAAGCGAATCGTGGATGTAGGATGTGGGATAGGAGGGAGCTCCAGATACCTGGCTCAGAAATTCGGGGCCCAGTGCTGCGGCATCACCTTGAGTCCTGTCCAATCCCAAAGGGCCAACGCTCTCGCCGCCTCCCAGGGACTCTCCGACCAGGTGTTCTACTTTCCTTTCCTTTCCTTTCCCCTATCAGTATTCTCTCTAGTGAGTATTGAACAGTAGCTGAGTAGTAACCCTTACGAGCCTCCACCCAATCCAGGTTTCCTTCCAAGTTGCAGATGCTTTGCAGCAGCCCTTTCCAGATGCTGAGTTTGACCTTGTTTGGTCCATGGAGAGCGGTGAACACATGCCTGACAAACCTAAGGTTCTCGCTTCTTCTCTTCCATTCCTTCCTCCTCTATCCCATCCTATCCTATTCAATCTCATATTTCCCTTCGCTTTACTTGTTATTTTTATTTTTTGCAGTTTGTGAAAGAGCTGGCTCGAGTTGCGGCCCCAGGAGCCACCATCATCATCGTCACGTGGTGTCACCGGGATCTCGCCCCCTCTGAAGTCTCGCTGAATCCAGGGAGAACAAACTCCTCCGAAAGATCTGCGACGCTTATTTTCTTCCTGCTTGGTGTTCGGCTGCTGACTATATCCACCTATTGCGCTCCCTCTCCCTCCAGGTAACTTAAGTTGCTCAACTATCTCCACAATCGCTCATTCTGAGCGGCACCTATAGCAGAGGATTGAAGGTGATTAACATAAAGTTCCTCTGCCGTCCAGGACATTAAGGTAGCAGACTGGTCCTCAAATGTTGCGCCTTTCTGGCCAGCGGTGCTGCGCTCCGCATTGACATGGAAAGGCCTCACATCGCTGCTCTTCAGTGGTCAGTCTCTTCCTTCCTGCCAATTTGCCAGTCATTGTCCTGGTCACATATCAATTAACCGTGTTCTGTCCACCATGGTCTTATTACGCATGGAATAGAGGCATCTAGTCCCATTAGTGTGTGTTGGCGATGGGGGTCATAATTCTCAAAACAACGGAGAGAACGTTCAAAGTGACAAAGCTATTTTAGAGGCTTCCATGTGCTATCACATCATTTTACCATGTTTAAGAAAAAGCATTTTCATTTTCTTTGGCTACCTGAACAGTACATTTTTTAAGCCCTTTCTATTATTCTGATAGAGAGAGAGAAGGGGGTTGGTTTGGGGAATTGGTACTGAGGGCATTGTCCATTGACTTGAATAGGAATCAAGACCATCAAGGGAGCACTGGCAATGCCACTGATGATTGAGGGATACAAGAAGGGACTCATCAAGTTCACCATCATTACATGTCGAAAGCCCGAACAAGCTCCGGACATATAGATGGAATAGATGTGGAGAATAAGTCTTCTGAATCTCACATCATGATCATCACCCCGCTGCCGGCTTACTGAAACTCTGTTGGTGAGGATTCCTAGTGATGAATAAAGATCAGGTGCCTCCTCTTTGTAGTCCCTGGTTGCCTGTACATTGGTGCCTCTCTAGTGGTGTGTAGAAAGCAACCATATGTGTGGATACAGGGGCAAGATAGAACTTGGTTTCTCATTCTGTAACTTGAAAGAGTCCGAGGACATGATGTTGTCAAAAGGATGGGGGCGATGGACATGGTTGCAGTCCAGGAATGCCCCCCACTCCATGATATGTACTTGTTCAAAGCATAGTTGGACAGTGGAAAAGACCAAGGGGTAAAGCTTTTCGGCTCTTGCGGGCCGTGGCCTATGCTTAAAATTTGCAATTGCTCCTAGTTTAGCTTCTTTTTCTTTTCTTTTTTTTAAATGAACGTGAATGCAATTTATTCATATTTGTTGCGATTGAAGACAGTCACATCTCTCCTAACATATTCGATATTTTCTTTTGCTCGTATAAGCAACGCGTCTTCTGCTAGTTACCAAAAAGAGGACGTGGTAAAGTCAAAGCGGAAAAGTTTTCATATATTGGGGAATAAATTGCTAATATTCATACATGTTACCGATGAAGACCTACAAGAAAAGAAAACCAAAGGAAGTGATGGAAAAGAAATAGATGATGACTGAGCCAGAATTAACGATGCTTGAATTTTTTCCACTGTCCATCATGAGATTTTGACTTTTTTTATTTTGCAGAAAATAAATATTTTCATCATTTATGTAGCTCGTAAAAATGAATAAATAAAAAGTATTTTTGCTATTTATAGAAATGTTTAGATATAATTTATTGTTAATTATAAACACATTTTTCATTAATTAATTATTTTAAGTAATAGGAATGATTATTTTTAAGAATTTTTTTAAATCATTCATTTTTCATAAAATGAATAGAATATTTATTGTGAATAAACATGAGTGCAATTTATTTCAATTTGATTATGCGGATGGCATACAAGGTGGACACATAATAATCTCTCTACTCATCAGCGAGCCAGAGCAACACATGACAACCCTGCATTGCCATATCATCAAGAGAAACGGCCTTCTTTTTGTGAGGCCTAATTCCTTAAAATATTCAAGCTTTAGGTCATTTTCAATTTAGTCTCAAACTTTTTTTAGTCTAAAAAAACTCCAACTTTATCTCCTATTCCAAATAAATCCCTAATATATATATTTTTATCTAAAAGCAATCACTAACTTTAACTTCAGTTCCAAACTTATTATGAACTTTTTTTATCTAAAAAAATCACTAACTTTCAATCCAATCTCAAATTTGCCTCCAATAAACTTTCATTGCAAAAATTACCATTAATTGTTTGATGTCATATTTTCAGGTCGATAACAAATCCTCATTAGTAATGCAACGTTGAAAATTATTTCCAAAATGAAACTATTCTTTGGACGAAAAGAGATTTGTTTTGACGTGAAAATTAGGTACAATTAAAAGTGATTTTTGGATAGAGTGCTAATGGGGCAGATTTGGATTGATTTTCTTTTTAGCAATAAAAAAGTTTGAGGCAGATTAGTATTGGACCAAAAGTTGAGGTTTTTTTTTAGACAAAAAAAAAGGAGTAAATTTGAGATTCTTTTAGAGGATTAAGCTATCTTTTGGGATCTAAATTCTACTCTAAAATCAAATTTCGAGTCCATCCCAACTTTCTCTTAAATTCATTTATTGCTCAAGAAATCGTCACATTGGAAAACAAGGAGGAGGACATACGGGTGATGTCAACATTAACAAGAGACCAAAAACCATTGCGAGACGGTACAATGGAAATATTCTCATGGCAGCATGTAAGTTGGTGAAAGTACGCATCTGGACCATCCTTTATTGGTGTTTGGAAAAATGAATAAAGAAGCATAAGAAATCACAAATATTCCCAACCTTCGCTTCACCCCAAACGAAAACCGAGAGCAGTGCCAAAGAAACAAAGGGAAGAGGAGAGATAATTTGGTTTTTGGGGTGGGGGGGTACAAGAGAGAGAAAGAAAGAAAAACCCAAAAGAAGAATATTAAAGTAGAGAAAGAATGGGGGAAAATAAGGGGCATTGATTAAATATTTATTTGGAAAGGAATTTTTCCCGGGGGAGAGAAAAAGGAAAGAAGGGGGAGGAGGGGGTGGTGGCTGTCCGAGTCCTCTCTGACCCGATTTCGTTTCACCTTTCACCACCACCTCCTCCTTTGCGATCTCTCTCTTATATATATATTTTTCGTTGTTTTGTTTTTCCGTCCTTCTCCTTCCTTCCTTCTTCTGTTTGCTTCAACAATTCGGTTCGGCCCTCCTCCTCCTCTGACCTTGAATCACCAAATCCCCCAATCACTTCCGATGCTTCTGCCTTCTCGACTTTGATCGTCGATCGCCAATCAGAAACGCTGGCTGTGATGATGGGATTAGATTCCGTTGGTGGCGGAGGGTTTCTCCACTCGGCACTCTTGTCACTCTCCCTTCTTCTTCCGGGGGGCCTTGCCCTTCCCTTCTTCGATTGATCGCTCTCCCTCTCTCCTCTTCCTCTTCCTCTCCACCTTGCTTTATCCTCCTCCTCCTCCTCCTCCTGGTCTGTGTTCACGGATGATATTGAGATGTCAGATGAGGTCAATTCGTGCTTTGGGGAGTAAAGCAAGGCTTTTCTAATGGATGAGGTCAGCCCTAATAATGACGCTGAACCTCACGCCCACGACCTGGGCAGCCGCGCCACCGATTCGCCCGAGCCCTCCTCCTCATCGTCCGCGTCGGCTTCGGCTTCGGCTTCGGCTTCATCCGGAAGGTGGCGTCCCAGGCCGCTCGCTTTCAGAGGTTATGTCTCCCAGCCCGAGGCTGCTCCCATGTCCCCACGTTTGCGTGTCCTTGTTAGAAGACCTGTGAGTGTTCTCTCTTCGTCTTTCCCTTCTGATTCAGCTACTCGAATGTCCTTATTCTTTCCCCCTTTCTCTTCCGATCTCAAGAGTTTTCCTTCGCAATACACGTTCTGTTCTGTGGTGCTAATGATGCATGCTGCTGGGAATGAAACCAAAACCATAAATCTTAATTTGTATTGACCTTTAGACTGAGCATCAGGGATTTGCTCGTTCCAGACTTGATCATCCTGGTAACTTCAGTTCCTCCCACACCACATTCTTTTGGTAATGGTTAGGACAATTACTCTTTTCCTCTCATCTTTGAGGATACGATCGAATTACTGGTGCCAAGTCTTTGTTAAGCCTTTGCAGCGAAAGCTTTTCTTGGAGTTAGACGCAGCCGCCAAAGTCCAAAATCTTGAGTTTGATCGCGACCAGAGAATGCTGTAGTTAGTCTAAAAATGTTGATTATCTGAAACTTTAATTTATCTTAAGGTAGCATATGGAACAATGGGCAGTTTTTCCAGGTCAGATGTGGTACTGTTCAACTCTTTCTTTTTGTGCTTCAGCTGGGTCTTGTTCATCCTACTATTTGTTAGGAAAACGTCTTTCTTTCCCTCTCCAGGTGTTAGTTCTTTGATGTAGATTACCCAAGCATGGGCTCTTTGAACAAAACTAGTTGTTTTAGGTTAATGGACTAGGTCAGTATAAGGATTGTCTTTGAAAAAGTTAATTTCTTCTACTCTGCGAATGAGCCTTCCATCTGCTTGGGGAGAAATCAAGGAGTTTTTGGAGATGCAGTATGCGATGTTTGCTGAGAAATCTACTTGGTGTTTTCTTGAAACATTTTCTTGTAAAAACACTAGCATATGCCTAACTCATTATCATTCAATTGTGAAAGTTCATATTGGGAGATTAAAATAGATAGCCACTATCTGGAAGAATGCTGCGAAAAGTCTAAGATATGCAGTGCCTGATGCCCAGTAAATGGGAATTCCATTTATCTGGTTTACCGCAGAACTAAAAAATTTCAATGTTCATTAGACAAATTTAGGCTAGAATATACATGCATTAGCACTTGAAAGAGTTGATTTTGAGGTAAATGTTTTGAGTAATTGAACATTCGACATTTGATCTGCTACATCAGAGTACTTGATTTGGATTTCAAGTGTGGTTAATGAACTTGGTATTGACTGAAAAACTCAACTTTGTGCCAACATCTCCTTCAGTTCGTCTTTACTGTGCAAATGGCACCAAAGAAAGTTGAATTCCCATTTGTTCTTATAAATCACCTGGCTTTCCCTCCATTTTTTTATAGGAATAGCCTCCAATTTTAGTAAGTCACATAACTCCTTCGTTCTCCATTGTTTCTTGATGTTATCAAGTCTTGTGTTCTGTCAGTAATGATGACTTCGGATCTGCTGACCGCCTTGTGGGTCTGTTAGACTGGTAACTTTATTTGTGCTTGCAAATTTAGTAAAGCATGTTTGCCCCTGGACAGTAGGTTAGGCTTCAGTTATGTCTGAGGCACTTGGGGCTAACAGCTTTTTCTACCTTTTCATGTCACTTAGTTGCATCTGCCTTTACTATTGATTTTAACCTCAGGTTCATGATTGCACGACAACCACAATGCAGCATATTCATGTCTTGACAAATGTTTTTATGTTTTGGATGGAATTGAATATTAAGCATTTCCATAAACCTTGATACCACTAATTTCGCTGTTGCAGTTGGTGGTGAGACTAACCAAGGAGATAGTGGAGATATATCGAATATGCAACCCTCATTTCAACTATTCTGAAGAACTGAACCCAAAGCGGTATTTGACCACTCCATCAGTTGGTGTTCTTAATGATGGCTATGACAATGCAAACTCGGACCTTATTTTGACAGTAAACTTCATCTTGGTCAATCCAGATACGAAACGAAGGTGTGTGATTGTTGAGTCTGTGAAGATATAGCTGTTGCTAGTGCTGCCAATTCTCTCTCTCTCTCTTTCTCTCTCTCGTGATTAATGAGTTTGGGCCATCTCATTACTTCAGTCTTCTGTGTGTCAAACTCCTATCTCTGTCTCTTCCATTAGCAGAACCAACAGGGATGCTTTCGGACCATTCTTTCCCCCTTTTCTGAATTCCTTTGACAAGTTTGTGATATAAATGTTCTTTATTTGTTTCTCATAATTTGAGAGTATTTAGATTTTAACATGGAGGGAATTATAAGTGGCATTCTAGATGTAGATATCCTCTCAGAAGTCTGATTTTCTAGTTGGCTCTGTTGATGAACAAAGTTTGGTTACTTTTCCAGTTTTTCATCATCTTGCTTCACCAGAATGCCTAAAAAGTTAATTCTGTAGGAGTAGTTGATTTCTCTGTGACTTTCATGAAGTCGTTCACTACACTTGAACCTCAATTGAAGTTCCTTAAGTAATTTGTTTCGCTATTGAATTGGTATGCACAGCAAATGGGATCCAACTTACTCTAAACTCATCATGGGCCTTTTAGTTTCTCAAAGTTGTACATCCATCATTAGCACAATTGCTTGAAAGTTATGTGAGTATTCAGGCCTTTACCAGGGTATAATCCATGTGATTGGAATCAAGTGTACTTATCTTCTACTTTTATTGTAATGAAATTATCAGTTGCTGTTCTTACCTGAATGCTGTCTTGCAGATATATTGTCAAAGATCTCCTAGGCCATGGTACCTTTGGCCAGGTTGCCAAATGCTGGGTTCCTGACACTTGCAGTTTTCTTGCTGTGAAAATTATAAAGAATCAACCTGCATACTCCCAACAAGCACTGGTCGAAGTTTCTATTTTGACAACGGTAATTCAATGTGCTATTTTCCAGTATGCAGTGTTTGTACTACTTGTTTTGATTCTGCTCAGCTTGCCTTGCTTTTCCATTTGCAGTTAAATAAGAAGTATGATCCTGAGGATAAGCATCACATTGTCCGTATCTATGATTACTTCGTATGTCATCAGCACTTATGCATCTGTTTCGAGCTGCTTGATACAAATCTGTAAGTTATTTTGAACAACTCATTAGAACTTGGGTTTTTTTCCTCTCGTTAGAAAGTCCAACAAAATTTTTGAAGTGATTCAATGGAGGAAGATTACATGTACATAAAGGGCGTTTAGATCCTGTACACAAGCAAGTAAATAATTAAACACCCCCTCTCATGTGTAAAATGAACTGAGAACGGAATGTGGAATTGATAAATGGGGAGCCTCACACATGAAATAAATGAGGTTGAACCTGTTTTTTATACCATGTTCGGAAGTCCTACTAAAACATTTGAGCCATTAGGGTAGACCAAATATAGATAAAGAGCATAAAAATCTCATAGACAAGCGATGAGGGATACTTTAACAACCCTCATAAATCACTGTGTAGGGACTCGGAATAACATTACATTTCTCTCTTCTTCTTTTGCCCTCTTACATATATGTACATAATGGTATTATAATTCTTTCCTGATCATGCAGGTATGAGCTTATTAAGATTAACCACTTTAGGGGATTGTCATTGAGCATAGTGCAGCTGTTCTCCAAACAAGTATAGCAGACTTTTCTAAACAATACTAGCTATTATTTCTCATTTTACTATCGTAAAATTTACACTTCTCTACTTAATTATATAGATTTTACGTGGACTGGCTCTTTTAAAAGATGCTGGTATCATCCATTGTGATCTGAAGCCAGAGAACATACTTCTGTGCACAAGGTGAGCTAATTTTCTTCATGTCTTTCATATCTTTCAATAAATTATGAAGTGATTGCAGCTGCTGTAAATGATTGTTGCGCCTTGTAATTGCCAGCACGAAGCCAGCAGAAATAAAGATTATCGACTTTGGATCTGCATGCATGGAAGAACGAACTGTCTACTCATACATTCAGGTTTTCTTCCACGCTTGACATTGACAACAATTTTCTCCGATCATTCTAAGGAAACCTAACATGTGAATAACTTCTTTCCTCCTGCAGAGCCGCTACTATAGATCTCCTGAAGTTCTTCTTGGGTATCAGTATCCTTGTAAATGAATATCTAGCTTTGAATCAGTCTATTTATCATGCGACATCTTGGTTGACAATTTTTCGTCCTTTGTATTTTGTATTTGGTTTTAGTTTCTGTCATTTCCTCGTCAGTCTGCAGCTTACTCGAAGTCTGCAGAGTAAAGTTCCATCAAACATGGAAGCCAGCTTAAGTCATAGTCCTTCAGACCATTAAATTCTGTGAAACAATTTACTTTGACAATAGTTGTGATTGCCTACAATTAAAGTGACCAATAAAGCTTTCCAACCAGTTCCAGCTGTTTACATTGATTTTAGTTTTGGCACAAGAATTGTTTTATCGAAATCCAGTCAATGACCAGTCCCTTACCCTGATATAATTAATTTTTATGTAACCCATCAACATTTCGGTTGACTTGGGTTGAAAAACCATTGAAGCAGCGGGTTCATTTCATAAAGCAAAGACACAGATCAGGTTGTAGGACTTATACAAGGACTTGATGTGAGAGATTAATTCGGCCAGCAGCCATCTATCTCAATTACTGAGTATGCTGATGCTGAATTTCTGTCAATCTTGCTATCCTCATGAGGCATAATGCTGAAGAAAGGCATCTTTATACCTGAATTAAAGTTTGTCACCTTTACCTTTCATTTGCTTGACTTGATCAAAGCTTTTGCTTGGGACATACACAGCTGTTGAACTTATTAACATGATTCCACACTGCATATCATGCACTAAATTTTTTTGGACAGATAAAGAGATAGCCCTTTGACAAAGAGTGTCACTACTTCAGTGCATATCCTCTCTCTCTCTCTCTCTCTCTCTCTCTCTCTCTCTCTCTCATACACATGGGGGTCTGAGAATTAGGTTGCACCTTGACCCTTCTTAGATACACAACGGCTATTGACATGTGGTCTTTTGGCTGCATAGTGGCGGAACTGTTCCTGGGATTGCCGTTGTTTCCAGGAGCATCAGAATTTGATCTTCTGCAGAGAATGATCAAAATACTTGGGTACTTTTCCGGTTTCTGTCTTCTGACTTCGTTATTTTGATGTTTCCAACATTCTTTATTAATTTGGCTTGCTTCCATGCTGAACACATTGTTGAAGACAGTTATAATTCTTGGCTGATTAAATTCTGGATCTCATGCAGTTTCCTTTAGTTATTCATCCATTGTTTCCTTTCCTCCCCTTCCTCCTTGAATGACAATTGGTATGAAGAAAGAAAGATTTTAATTTTCTCTTATTTGAGAAGTTTGTCATGCAGCAAAATGAGTCTCATCATTTTTTGCAAACAATTTGCATGCTGTCTTTTCCTCCTCAAATGAAGAAATTAATGAATTAGTAGCAATTAATCACTTTCAGTGAGAATTTGGTCCTTCATTTTTAATGGCTTCTGCTTCACGTCAAGTCATAGGAGTCTAGTCATACGTGTTCATTTATTAAACTCCCATCACCTAAAACATTTTCAAAACCTAATTTGTTGCAATTTTTGAAACTTTAAATCTTTTAGTTTCCATTTTCAAAATTGATTGATACTTTTTAAGCCCAAACAATTGGACCCTAGAGATTTTGTGGCAGTGGTCCATGTAAAACGGTGTAAAGTGGACATGCATAGAAATTCTAAAGAGGGCTGAGTAACTTGATGCAAAGGAAACGCGACAAGATAGAACATACTGATGTTATTGTAAAAGTACCCACATGTATGTCTGTCATCAATTTGTTGTCAAAAGCATTCAGTCGTACCCTTAATTAAGGTCTTATATTGAATACTTTCACTTGATATGTTAGTCATTCATATTCATATGTGAATACTTATACATGATAAAGCACGTTGCATAGGAATTCATAATTTTGACCGTTTGTTTCCTGTAGAGATTTCATGGTAGTTGACATGTAAAAGGTGAAGGGTAAAGTGTAAGAAGACAATTAAAATCTCTAAGGAGGCCCAAGTAAGCAGAGATATAGGAAATGCTACAAGATAGAATGTACTGATGTTCAAGTACCTGCACATATATTTATCGAATTGTTATCAAAAGCATTCTGTTGCACCCTTAATTAAGGGTTAGATTGAAAGATACTTAAATCATGTCTCAGTCATTTGGACTAAACTGAATTTTTATACACAACATTGTAAATTTAGGGACTCATAGTGATGAATGTACATTTGTATGGACACTCGCTAGCATCTGATGCAAGAGACTCCATCTACCTTGAAAGTCCATAAAGCTTCTAGTAAAATCAATGGGGAGTGATGAAGCCTTTAGCTTGTTTTCTGGATTGATAAATGATAATATTTTTTTAGCAGTTTATAATGGCTGATGTAAGTGCTCTAAGTTGGTTTCCTGCACGTATGGAAATATTGCAGAGGACAGCCCCTGATTATGTACTTAAGGAGGCAAAAAATACGAGCAAATTTTTTAAGTGCATTGGAAATGTCCATGATATGGAGAATTTTCAGGCTTCCATTTGTCAGAGAAGCGTTTATCAAGTTTTATCAGAAGAAGAATATGAAGCTGTAAGTTATCCAGCTTGGACGATGTTGTTGCTCTCTTTTTCTTTTTTTTTTTTTGGCCTTTCGTTCCCATTTTGGCTTTCTAAATCGATTCTTTTCTGGTTCTTTTGTTTTAAATAGAGAGAGCTGAAAAAGCCTTCGATTGGGAAAGAGTATTTCCATTATAGGA